>VDFB02264935.1:0-24240 GCA_007258455.2 Sequoia sempervirens
CTAATAACACCCATTGAAAAATGTAGCTAACCCCCCTCCGAAGGACCCTAGCCTTAACTCTAAAATCTAAAAAGTAAGAGCTCATTTTCTTGAACAAGATCATAATTTATCATGTAGCATACTTTGCTTCATCTCATGAGAACCCCTACTCCACTAAAATAATCCACAAAGCAACTTCATAGGAACCATTCCTTAGAGTCATTTTGTGTTTATACTTTTTCATATTCCTTGTGGTCTCAATTTGACCATTTATCTTAGGGGAATACACTAGTGTTTGAATGGTGTAATTATGTGCAAGAGTAGGCATTTAGTATGTATTTCTTTATAATTTTGAATTTTTATTTTTAATAGTGTAGATTTAACTTTTATATTTGTTATTTTTTGGCTTAGTTTAAAATTATAGTTGTAATATTAAATTTACTTTAAAACTACATTTGTGGTTTTGACCTCCAAATTTTTCAAAATCAAATTTAAACATGGACTCAAGTCAATTGATTTTCAATT
This sequence comes from Sequoia sempervirens, assembly GCA_007258455.2. Lineage (NCBI taxonomy): Eukaryota > Viridiplantae > Streptophyta > Pinopsida > Cupressales > Cupressaceae > Sequoia > Sequoia sempervirens. The sequence goes on from VDFB02264935.1 coordinate 505, forward strand.
ACCAAATTCCTGTTAGCTCAAACATGAACTATTCAAATAGTGGTGTTAAGGTATTAGATAAAAAGACAAAGTTACAATTCATTTTAAACATCAAATATCTATACAATGCATTCACATATTAGTAAAACATTTACTTGGTGTGGCTTTCAACTTGTTCAAAATCGTTAAATTGATCCAAAATTTTGACTACTACAAAAAGGTGAAGTTAATTGGCTTCCTCTCCTCAAAAAACAACTTTTAACAATCTCTCTTAAGCACTACCCTTTTCAAATATCATTGACAAATAAAAAATTAAAGATTGAAAGTGTAAATTTCAAGGGAGGAAGCTAACTCCTAGACAAAAAGCACCAATGTATGTAACATGATATTGTATCCCCCATCCCACGCGGTGGACAAAAAGACACGATGGAAAGACTTGACGAATGTCATCACGTGTCAGATGCTGGAAAAGGACGCGTGACAGAGGAAAGACTTGACGTATGTCGTCACGTGTCAGATGTCAGAAAAAGATGCGCAATAGTCAACAAACCCTAACTTTTTCCACATTTTATTTTGTTTTGGTCTACCATTTTATTCATTTCGTTTTACAATTTTTGGAGAGGGAGGCGCGAGCAGCGAAATGAGTTACATCCGGCCATGAGGAGGGACGCGCGAGTAGGGAGATGGAGTTATAGGTGGAAAAAAGAACGCAGCGGCAATGGCCGAATCCCGAATGCGAGGAGGCGATGAGGGTCGAACGAAGGCGAGCAACAGTCGATCGAACGCACACGAGCAACAGACGACGGCGGTCAAACAAACACGAGCAAATGGAGGTAGGTGTATCCGCCATTATTTGTGCCATTTCGCTATTTTGTAGGGATTGTGAAGCAACTGATTGAACTATGAAATGGGTTTTGTTGAATACAAAAGAAAATAAAAAACTATGAAATGGGTTTTTTTCTGAAATAGAAATAAAATTCATTTTTGGGGTTTTCGTTGGGTGGAGGCATGAAAGTCTTAGAAATGTGGTCTTAGAAACCAAAAACCAAATTTTGGAATGGACAAAAACCCAAAAAAAGTGGCATTAAAAACCATTATTTGCAAATAGCAAAACGAGGTGCCAAGAATGTAATGAAATTGGAAAACAATAAGTATTATGAAACCTGCAATGCACAGTGTTATAGATTGTTTTGGAGGGTTGGAAAACACACTGTCTCATTTCAGTTAGTTCGATATGAAGAGTTTTATTTCGTTATGCTCCAAGAAAAAATGTCATTTTGCTTTCTTTATCTAATTGGATCAAATAAATTGGTCGCATTATTTGCAGAGTTGGAAAACACACTGTCTCCTCTCAGTTGCAGAGGGTTTTACAACACTATATGGGTTGCTTGTTGCTTAACACCTTATATGGAGACAATGTGTTTTCAAACATTGTAAATAATGTCACCAGTTATTTGGTTGAATCAACTGAGGAAAGTGAAATGCCATTTCAATCTCATGTTACATACATAGGTGTTTTTTGTCTATGAGTTAGCTTTCTCCTGATTGGAACAAATAAATTGCTTGCATTATTTGCACAGTTGGAAAACCCACTGTCTTGCTTCTTGACACCTATGGTTTTGCAACATGCAATGTTACAAAAAAGTATGGATGTCTTCAAAATAACACCTTCCTTCCATTGTTGTGTTTAAATTTTGCATGATTGAAAAGAAAAAGTGCACAAAATAATTGCAAGTTGGAAAACACAATGTTGGGTATCGGTTATTTGAATCTCCTTGTTTAAATGTAAAGGGTTGTCTCACAGTGGGTTTCTTGCTTCTGAACACATACTGTTCTGCAACATTGAATGTTACAAAATAGTATGAATGTCTTCTCCCAAAATCAAACTGCATTGTTGTGTTTAAATAAAATGCTTGCATTATTTGTAGTTTTGGAAAACACATTGTCTTGCTTATTAACATTTACGGTTTTGTAACAAATAATGTTACAAAACAATATGAATGTCTTCAAAATCACACCTTCCATTGTTGTGTTTAAATAAAATGCTCACATTATTTGCAGTGTTGGGAAACACATTGTCTCTTATCAGTTGTTCCCTCTAATACTGGTATATTATATGAATCAGCCTTTAATACTGGTATAGTATATCGTTGGTTTTTGTGTAGGAGTTAGCTTCTGCCCTAATGGTATACTATACCAGTATTAAAGGTCAATTCATATAATATACCAGTATTGGAGAAGCTAACTCCTAGACAAAAAGCACCAATGTATGTAACATGATATTGTACCCCCCATCCCACGCAGTGGACAAAAAGATACCGACGGAAAGACTTGACGGATGTCGTCACGTGTCAGACGCCAAAAAAGGACCTGCGGAAGTCAACAAACCCTAACTTTTTTCCACATTTTATTTTGTTTTGGTCTGCCATTTTGTTCATTTTGTTTTGCAATTTTTTGGGGAGGGAGGCGTGAGCAGTGAAATGAGTTATAGGCGGCCATGAGGAGGGACGCGCAAGCATTGAAATGGAGTTACAGGCGGCCAAACCAATGCGGACATAGAAATGGAGTTGTAGTGGTGGAAAACACACTATCTCCTATTAGTTGTTCCCTCTAATACTGGTATATTATATGAATCAACCTTTAATACTGGTATAGTATACTATTGCTTTTTGTGTAGGAGATAGATTCTCCCCTAACTGTTTACTATACCAGTATTAGAGGTCGATTCAAATAATAACCAGTATTTAGACAAAAAGCACCTATGTATGTAACATGATATCGTACCCCCATAGTGGTGTCTAAATGGTTTTGAAACATTAGGTGGGTTGCAAGTTTTGTAAAACACATTGTCTTGCATCCTAGAATTTTTGAAAATAGTATGTATGTATTGAAAAGCTTGGTGTTATTTAGACTATAGGAGTGTGGTGATACACACTGTTTTCTAGACAACCAGTAAGGTATTTGGCTTCAGTGCGTAGAGGGTTTTACAACATTTTGTGTGTTGGAGTTTTTGTAAATCAAGTTGTCAGCTCACCTCCCACTATGTTTTCCAACCTACAATCATACTATGCATATATATTTAGATCATATGGAGTTTTTGTAAATCAAGTTGTCAGCTCACCTCCCACTGTGTTTTCCAACCTACCTCCCACTGTGTTTTCCAACCTACAATCATACTATGCATATATATTAAGACTTGTTATAAGGTGCCTTTTCATTACATATGTACCGTCTCAATTACATTTATACCGTTTTGTTAAATTCCAGGTTTCAAAACATTGGTTTTTCCCTCCAACTCCTACATGTGAACTCCAACCATCAGCTTTGAATGTGCACACATGAAACATAGAGTGTTTTCCCCTTTCTTTCTCCAAATTGAAAACGCACACGTCATTCTACCTCGAATTCCCATGCCAGAAAAAAAACTTAGAAAATGACAACTCATACTCCAATTGTTTGTACTGTCTAAATTGCATTCATACTGTTATGTAAAATTCCAGGTTGGAAAACACTAGTTTTTCGAAATCTGCAACCTACATAATGTTTTAAAACCATTTACAAGTAACAACCCAATTGGTTACTCGCCCCTCACCTCAATTTGGTATGTTTTGTGAGTGTCTTGATAGCCTTTTGTGAATTAGATAGTAAGAATGTAATGGGATTGGAAAATAATGAGTTTCAAGAAATCTGCAACCCACACAACGTTCTAAAACCCCCTAGACGTAACAACCCAATTGGTAAGCCAAGAAATCCGAGCTAACACACCTATGTACATACAATTGGTTAGAAACCCCTCACCTCAACTCACTTGGTCGTCTCCCCTGCTTGTAACGCCCGCTTGCTCTCCAATGATTCGCTTTCAACCTACAGAAGGAGAAAACCTAGAACACAAAGTGTTTTCCAAGAACAATACTTGTTACAATCTAAAACACATGTCTTAATCATATCAACGCCCTTCCCATGTGCAGTGAACAGATAGCTTCTCGAATAAGGAAAAAAAAAATTGGCGTAATTCGATGCAACGAGACACCACCTTGCTTTCCTTGTTGTGATGTTTCCTTCCATCTGTCAGTTCTGTCACTTCTATCATCTGTCTAGTGGGCCCCGCACTACGTTGTCTCTTCATTTTATGTACGGTACCATGTATGTCATTATGTATGTTTTCATGCATTTTTGTATGTACATAGGTGTGTTTTATCGAGAGATTAGTTGTGTCCGTAGAGGGTTTTACAGCATTGTGTGAGTTGGAGGTTTCATTAATCATGCACTCACCCCCATGGTGTTTTCCAACATGCAATCATTCAGAGTTTTAATGGTTGTTGGAAAATAATGGGTGTTTATAAACCGTTCCCTTTCATTGCATTACTACTGCCTAATTAACAAAAGCTTTTCAAGACATTCCTGCCCATGCTCTCAACCACATAACTTTGAATGTAGAGAATGAAATAAATGACAAACCACATTGTGTTTTCCAACCTACAAATTATATTGTGCATTTATTTTTAAATGATATGACGAAATTGAATTTCAATTTTTTTTCTATAAGAGTTGCTATAAATTGTGAAGGTGAATGAACTTTAGTACATTGTTACTGTCTACAAACTTTAAGGTTTTCATTAGAAGAATGTTGTCTATACACACTTGCGTGTTGGAAAATGGTATGTGTTATGAAACCTGTGTTGGAAATAGGATGCCATTTAATTGCAAATCCTAAACATTAATTATTTCATGTATCTCCTAGATTCTTGGAATGTGTTCAACAACACTAAGATTAGGATGAGATTAATATTTGATGAAATAAGCATGATTATTGACATTTGTAATTAATTCTAGATATAAGGAGCATGTGAGGGAATCCATAGTGAGTTCCTAAATAATAGGGCACATGTTCCACATGGTAAGGTGACACTCACCTGGGTGTCTTAATCCATAATGGAGTAACAAGCACACTTCCTCGATGTGTTTCCGTACGCTTTGGGTCTGGCCAGCCCGGCCACCGCCATGGTTCAGCTTGTCTCGCTAGTTTCAAGCAGGCTGTTAGTTAACTTTTAGTTAACTTGGAACGCATGGCTAATAACATTGAGCGCCAGGCCAGACGATGTAACGTAGGACTACCTCCAGCTATTAATAGGGGATGACCACTTTGCAATGAATGGTGCTTGAGTAAATGTTTCTACTAACCAGGAAATCACTGAGCCAACTTTGGGTTTCAAGATGTTTCTTGGATTTACCTCTCTACATGATAAGATATTTTGAAGGCTCAGTTAAGTAGGATTACTTATGGGCACCAACTTTGAGGAAGAGCTTTGGAATTATCACCGAAGTGAAGGATAAGTTGTAGCTTTAGTTTGGGACGCCCAAATGCATGAAGCACATATTTTAAGCTTTAGTCTTCACGTATCAACCAAACCTTGAAGCTAAATATGGTGCACCTTCATGGGCTTGAGTCTGCATTGTATCACCATTTGGAGATTACAAGGTTGCATATTGTCTCTATATCTCATTCAAGTTGAAGAGAGTTTTCATAAATTGTTATTTGGTGTGTGTGAAGTTAGTGATCGTAAAGACAAAAAAGAAGTATTCCCTTGTGGCAAGAATCGAGCTTTACTGTATTTCCGTGATTGAATAATAGAATACCTTCAAGTGGCTTTTTCCCAAAGGGTTTCTCCACGCTATATCTTGGTAATCTTTCTAATATCCTTGGCCTAGTTCTTCTATCAACTTCCCTTTCATTCTACAACAGTAAAATGGATTAATCAAGATAATCACCCACAAAGAATATATGTAACAAAGAAAAAGCTTACTTAGATCAGCAATATTAAAGTTTTACAGAGTATTAAGCTAAGAAAACACCTCATTTTTCAACAACCCGCAACCCAAATACTGTTCTCAGCTTTGAGAGTGTCTTTCTGATTAGAGAATGCAGATGTTTTGTTTCTAATAATTTGTTTGCAAAAATTTTCTACCTTTTCACATAGGACTCTCATGTCTCCGTTGAATTGATTCTCTTTTGTGCATTGACATCCTATTCTTCCTTCTTTTCATGTTATGTATGTTTCTATGTGGGATTTTGTGTACAATTTTATTCATTTTTGTATTTATATAGGTGTGTTTTGTCGGCAGAGTAGCTGTTATTTTTTGGGTCAATCAAGATGATTGGCAAGGCTTTTGTTGACTTGTTAACCTTTGTTCTTGCAATGATCTATATTTTTTAGTCGTCTGTACAAGTAATGGTTCAGTTTACAATATCATTGAACAATGGTTATGATATCGATATGTCATTTAGGTGTTCATTGAGATACACAGGATATAAACATAAGTTTGATAGTGGTATGTGGTATCCTTCTTGTTTTGTCTTCTATGTGCTTATTGATTATTGTAAGTTCTCTTTCATATGTTAGGAGAGATGAGTTTTTTATATATCTGAAATGAACGTTCAATGCTTCACAGTTCCTACAGAATGGCAGAATGGCAGATATAATTGTTGATATATACTACTAGTGTTAGCGATAGGTTAAATTGGAATTAAATTCCCAATGTACAGTTTAATATGTTTGTTTATTGTTTGTGCAAGCTGGCATTTTGCACTCACCGCAACATATAAATTGTATATTGATGAAATTTGGAATAAAAAGATTGCTTTGTAGCACCAAATGTCTTTAATTTGCCAATTTAATCTATTGCTAACACTTGTCTTCCTTCCAGGTGGTTTATATATTCGAGGAAACAAAATTGAAGAAAACAAGGGCAGGTGGATTAAGAAGGACGGTTTTGGAGACGTGAAGCTTTTGCACTAAATACAGGTGATTCTAGCTGTCATAGCTTGAATTGCAAGTGTACGGGTCAGTTAAACTTCCAAAATTTATTCTGCATTAAGAAGTTATGATATTTTTATAGATGAGATGCTTATTGTGGCGAATGCAAAGAATTTCTAGTTGAATTTTTTTATTCTACATAAGCAGAAATAGCTATGCATTTCATATGAAAACCATACATGCAAACAAATCATTTTATTTTGCCATCAATGAAAACCCTTTTTCTTTAACCAATAGTCATTCAATGTTTTTAAGAAAACGTAGAAAAAACACAACTATCTACATAAAAAAACAACATAAACACACCTACAACTCCATTTCAAAGGTTGTGTTGGTTCAACCACCTCTCGCTTGCAACTCCATTTCAATGCCCGCGTTGTTTTGGCTGCCTGTAACTCCATTTCAATGTTGTGCCTCCCTCCTCATGGCCACATGTAACTCATTTTGCTGCTCATGCCTCCCTCCCTAAAAAACTACAAAATGAAATGAACAAAATGGCGGACCAAAACAAAATAAAATGTGGAAAAAAGTTAGGGTTTGTTGATTGTCATGCGTCCTTTTCTGGCGTCTAACACGTGATGACATCCATCAAGTCTTTTTGTCTTTCCATCAGTGTCTTTTTGTCCACTGCGTGGGATGGGGGATGTGGGGGTACCATATTACATGTTACATACATATATAACATAAGGTGTGTTTTATCGAGGAGTTAGCTTTCTCCCTGATAGCTTTCTCCAACTCTTAGAGAAAAAGGACCTATGTACACACAAAACGCATGAAAACATACATCGTAACATACATAACATGAAGAGACGACATAGTGCAAGGCCCGCCAGATGGATGATAGAAGTGACGAAACTAGCAATAGAAGGAAACATCACGGTTAATATGTAAGAAGTATTGTTATTGGAAAACACACTGTGTTGTGGGTTTTCTCATTCTATAGGTTGAAAGCGAAAGGTTGGAGAGCAGTTGGGGGAGATGAAAAACCAATGGAATTGAGGTGAGGGGTTTGTAATTGATTGGTTTGTCACTTGTAAAGGGTTTTAAAACATTTTGTGGGTTGCAGATTTTGAAAAACCAGTGTTTTGCAACCTGGAATTTTACACAACAGTATGAATATTCGTCTCGATTTTTTTTTGTTATTTAGACCATAGGAATGCAATGAAAGGCACCATTTTTTAAAACCCAGTGTTTTCCAACAACGATTAAAACTCTATATGATTGCAGGTTGGAAAACATAGTGGGATGTGAGAGCATGATTTATGAAACCTTCAACCAACACAATGTTTAAAACCCTATATGGACACAACTAATCTCCCGACAAAACACACCTATGTACATACAAAAATGCATAAAAAATATACATAACATGAGGAGATGGAATTGTGCGAGGCCCGCCAAGGGCGATGATAAAAGTGATGAAACCGGCAGACGAGAGGAAACGTCATGGCTAGGAAAGCAAGGAGGTCTCCTCTCACATCAAATTGCACCGACATTTTTTGCCTTATGCGAGAAGCTATCCATTCACTGCAAGAGGGAAGGGCGTTGATGTGATTAAGACATGCATTTTAGATTGTAACGAGTACTGTTCTTGGAAAACACTCTGTGTTCTGGGTTTTATCATTCTGCAGGGAGTTGTAGGTTGGGGATAGATAAGACTATGCAAATTCACCTGAGGGGTGAGTAACCAATTTGGTTGTTACTTGTAAAGGGTTTGAAAATAGTATTTGGGTTGCAAGGTTCATAATACCCAATGTTTTTGAACTTGCAATTACACAGACAGTATGAATGTAATGAAAATGTTTTGGTTACTTACACTGTGAGAACCCAATTGGTTGGTGACACCTTAGTTGATTTTGGATACTTTTATGTATCCCCCACCGACAATTATATTTACAGTTTGAATTTTTTCAACAACCCTTACTTTCAGCAAACATTCCATTTCAATATTGTCATACGTTTGGAACAGAAAATGCACATAAGAGTTGCAGGATGGAAAACACATAGGGTTGTGACTCACTTATGAATTCTTGTTCAATTAGCACTTTTTGTTATGCAGACTATAATAAAACAATGTTTTGAAGTTCACCTTCATATTTTATGACAACCTTTACTTTCAGTGAACATTCCATTTCAATATTTGTTCATATGTTTCGAACACAAAATGCACATAACAGTTGTAGGATGGAAAACATAGAGGGTTGTGACTCACTTCTCAATTCTTGTTCAATGACCACTTTTTGTTATGTAGACTATGACAATAATCATTTGGCTATGTGTTTATAATGTGTATTATATTTATGTTAATATGAAATATATCGGAAGGCAATGCCACCTAAAGTCTTATTGTTTATGGTAGCTTTCTTATAAATGAAAGAAAAAGGTTGACATTTAAATCGTTTGAGGTTGACTATTTTTCTCATCATGGATACTTTCAAATGAATAGTCATATTAAATGATTTTGTAACAGTAAAAATGGCATTTCACTATCTTCATCTGATTGCAAGAAAAAAAAAAGCTCACATTATTTGCAGTGTTGGAAAACACACTGTCTCCTGTCAGTTATTTGCTTGTCAAAAGTTTTTGTTTCCTACCCACCAAGAATGTAAGGAAGTCCACCTTAAAATTTTGTTTCTTATGATTCAAAAACTATATGTTTGCTTACAGGAGACGGTGCAATAAATTTTGGAACTTTAATTGTCTCATAACACTTGCAACTTTTTTACATATTACAGGCAACCACAAATGCATACTTTGAAGGAGAAATTTGAAGAAAGCAAGAGAAAGTGTAAATATTGAAATATGCTTTTTAATGTGTATTTTGATATTTTCAATGAATTGGTTGCATGTATTTGAATTTGATGTGACGTTTACATTCTTGGAATTAGAGGGAAAGGATGGAGAAGGAAGTGGTGGGCGCGAGCAAGTTAGTGTCCATTTGGGATAGGAAAATGTGCCTCGACAGGGTAGTAAGAAGAAAGGGTGCTTGCAGAGGAGATCGTGCACTTTCCCTTTTAAAGTATGCATTTGTGGTTGGTTGTAATATGTGTCGTTCCAGTCGCTTTTTGCTCTGATTTTAGATATGATTTTAGAGTGTCTTTGTGATTTCATTTAGAAAATTTCATTTCTATTACAAATATGTTGATTTTGACAGTATATTGGAAAACACATTGTCCCTGGTTCTTTAAGAGGAATAAAGTGGAAGAAAGGGTAATTTTGAAATCTGGTTTTGAACATGTATTTTCATAATTTGAATGAATTTGTTGCATACATTTGAATTTGATGTGATGTTAACATTCTTCATGTTGTAGGGTAAGGATGAACAAGGAAGTGGCAGGTGTGAAGAAATGTCGTTAATGAGATCAAGGCCTGATTTTATTGATTTTTGGTCTGTCTAATTTTGAATTGTATTTCTCCTCCAGAGGCTCATATAAATGTGTTACGAAAGTTCTCTGCATTTTCAGATAAGACTTTCATCTCTCCCCCTACTGATTCTCTTTCTCTGTGCTTAGATTTGATGTTGCCTTTTCCTTATATCCATATGTTAATTGTTGAACGTAATCATTTAGATTGATGGGTTTCTTACAAGTTGAAGGTGTTGAAAGTGCAATAGTCAAAGTAGAGGCTTCCCCAAACCCTCCTGCAAGTGGAATCACCTCTAAGATTTTATCTGACTGTCTCCTCAATTGCACATAAAAGGCACTATAGGAGAGGATGATAGAGGGTGACAATATTCATTTTCCATTAGGTCTTTGATCATGTAATTATTGAACTATTATGGTGTGGAATTACATTATCTTTGATCATGCAATTATTGATCAATTATTCTATGGAATTATAGTACTTTGGTATGTTTGAAGACTACGGTCTTTTGCTAATAGTGGCATTGTGCGATTGTTAAGTTGTATTGTTAATCTTGTCATGAAGGCTCCAATCCCTTTGGGGTTTAGGGGATGAGGTCCCCCATTTGTGACCTCACTGGTTCATAGCTCTGGGTCAAAAGCGTTTACTCTTAATTTAAAAAAATGCAAGACAATGTTGTTGCAGATTTCATGGAAAATTTCATTCTAAACAATGTCAAATGCCATCAAATAATGGTAGGAAATGCCACCTCAAGTCTTATCATTTATGTCAAACTTACAAATTCATGTAAGCACATGCAACTAGCACTTTCTATTATGCACACTGTAACAAAACAATGTATTCAAGTTGAGCTTCGTATTTTTAAAAAAACCCTTACTTTCAACAAAACACTCCATTTGAATATTTGTTCATATGTTTCTAACAAAAAATGCACATATTAGTTGCACGATGGAAAACACACTGGGTTCTGATAAGTAGTTGTAGGATGGGAAAACACAGTGGCTTGTGACTCACTTCTCGTGTCTTGTTCAATGGGTGCTTTCTTTTATGCAAACTGTAACAAAACAATGTTTTCAACTTCACCTTCATATTTCTTAAAAACCCTTACTTTCAACAAAACAATCCATTGGAATATTTGTTCATATGTTTTGAACACAAAATGTGCATATTAGGTGCATGATGGGAAACATAGTGGGTTGTGAGAAGTAGTTGCATGATGGAAAACACAGTGGGTTGAGAATCACTTCTCAAGTCTTGTTCAATGAGCGGTTTCTTTTATGCAAACTGTAACCAAACACTATTTTCAACTTCGCCTTCCTATTTTTTAAAAACCCTTACTTTTAGCAAAACACTCCATTCGAATATCTGTTCATATGTTTCGAACAGAAAATGCACATATTAGTTGCATAATGGAAAACACAATGGGTTCTGAGAAGTAGTTGCAGGATGGGAAACAGAGTGGCTTGTGACTCACTTCTTGTGTCTTGTGACTCACTTCTCGTGTCTTGTTCAATGAGCGCTTTCTTTTATGTAGACTGTAATGAAACACTATTTTCAACTTCACCTTCATATTTTTTAAAAAACCTTTACTTTCAGCAAAACACTCCATTCGAATATATGTTCATATGTTTTGAACAAAAAATGTACATATTAGTTGCACGATGGGAAACACACTGGGTTCTAAGAAGTAGTTGCAGGATGGGAAACACAATGGCTTGCGACTCACTTCTCATGTCTTGTTCAATGAGCGCTTTCTTTTATGTTGACTGTAACAAAACACTATTTTCAACTTCACCTTCACATTTTTTTAAAATCCTTACTTTTAGCAAAACACTCCATTCGAATATCTCTTCTTTATGTTTCAAACACATGATGCACATATTAGTTGTACGATGGGAAACACACTGGGTTCTTATGCGTATGTATCGATTTAGTCCACCCTATGATGATTACAAAAAGCATAACCAATAACAAAGGGGGAATCATTCCACTCTATGATGACAGAAATGATCACTTCATAGCCTTTCCATTCCATTCATTTCCATATCCTTTCCTCCCATGTCGAAAATATTTCATAAACCATTTATGTGCTTTCCTTGCATCACATCAATGCATTGCATTCCTTTCTTCTTTGGATCTGCCTAGGTCATTCATATTTCTATATCTTGCATTTCATTTTCTACCTACAACTCAAAAATGATGAATCAATAGCATTTGCATTCCATTCATTTGCATATCCAACCTTCCATATCCTTTCCACCCATATCAAATACTTTTAGTAAGCCATTTGTATGCCTTTCTTACATCTAATCAATGTGTCACATTCCTTTCTTTGTTGCACCCACCTAGGTCATTCATATTTGTAAATCTCACATATCTTTATCTATGTACAACTCAAGCACTCCTTCCTGTATCATAACAACATTCACACCATGCCATACGAAGAACAATATGAAGGAAATATCAAGGTTATGCAATCAAAGACTGAGGGCTTGGAAGATAAATATCATTACATAAAGTTGTATTCAAGGATTTTTTTAAGGGATTTTGTTTCTTGCTTAAGTTTTTGAGTTTCCTTTTGTTTTGGTTGTCGGTTGTTGAGAAGAAAGTAAATCTTGTTGTTATCTTTCATATTCTTTGTTATTCTTCGATGTAAATATGTGAAACCATCTTTGGACCCTTGTTATGAGTACTTGACTTGGTTGTGATTAGTTTCTTGTAATCGAGTTCTTTAAACAAGTAATGATATAGCTTAAAGGTTTACATAACAGTTACATCATGGAAAACACAGTGGGTTGTGGCTCACTTCTTATTTTTCTGTAGACTGTAAGAAAAGAATGCTTTGAAGTTCACCTTCTTGTTTTATGACAACCTTTAGTTTTAGCAAAATAGTCCATTTCAATATCTGTTCATATGTTTCGAACACAAAATTTACAAAATAGTTGCATCATGGAAAACACAGTGGGTTGTGGCTCACTTCTTATTTTTCTCTAGATTGTAAGAAAATAATGTTTTGAAGTTCACATTTTTGTTTTATGACAACCCTTAGTTTCAACAAAATAGTCCATTTCAATATCTGTTCATATGTTTCAAACACAAAATTTACAAAACAGTTGCATCATGGAAAACACAGTGGGTTGTGGCTCACTTCTTATTTTTTTGTAGATTGTAAGAAAAGAATGCTTTGAAGTTCACCTTCTTGTTTTATGACAACCATTAGTTTCAGCAAAATAGTCCATTTCAATATTTGTTCATATGTTTTGAACACAAAATTTACAAAATAGTTGCATCATGGAAAACACAGTGGGTTGTGGCTCACTTCTTATTTTTCTGCAGACTGTAAGAAAATAATGTTTTGAAGTTCACCTTCTTGTTTTATGACAACCCTTAGTTTCAAGAAAACAATCCATTTCATTATTTTTTCATATATTTCGAACACAAAAGTTACATAATAGTTGCAACACATCAAAACAAGAAGGTGAACTTCAAAACAATCTACAAATTGTAAGAAATGGTGTGTTAAATTTAGAAAACACCCCCAAAACCAATCAAAACAACTTTGAAAGGAAGCTAACACATATGATTATTGTTCCAGATGTAAATCAGTTCAATGGCAGCGTGTAGGGAACCATACCAAGTCTGCAAACTTAGAATTTAGTAGAAAATAACAAGAAACGTAAGAAATTTTATTGAGTTTCTTCTCTAAAGCCTTCAACAAGCTCCTCGAATGAGTTCACCACATATTTATACCTCAAATGACACCTACCAACACCTAAAATTGCATGTACAACCACCTGACCCTTGACATTCAATGATTTTACATTTTTTGCATTTTTACAAGATTGTCTTGACAACATTTTATCAAATTTGCAACATTTCTCCTAATAACCACATAATGACTCAAAACCACAAAAAAAATTATAAAAGGGCCTCACATGGCCTTATTAAAAATTATTATGACTCTATCTACCTATCTAGACTCTCTTCACTAAATTGAGCAACAAGGTGCTCTGCACCAAGATTGCAGCTCTCTCCGAACAACATTAAGGTCCTCTTCTTTTAATTGTGATAGCTTGTTCTTGTGTTTTAATTCCTTTTCTAAGTGGTTAATTACTGTATTTCAATATGGACATTTGAAGGTGAAGAACATCAGACATATGCAATGCAATATCATAGGTACACTTAACAAGGTATGAACAAGCAAAAAAAATTCAATAGATAAAGATCATGAACATTGAACCAATAGTAGGACAGTCACCACAAAATTTAAGTAAACCTATGGTGAATACTGTCTTTTCCATTATCAATTTTATTCCCAATTTCATCCATGAAGAACTTCGTCAACTTGTAGATCCTACTATTAGCCATAACTTTGATCCATGATTTCCATTTCTTTCATCGATGAATTCCATATCTTTGATCCATGAAGATCTTCGTCAACCTATGCATCCATGAATTCTATATCTTTGATTGGCTATTTCGAGCTTGACAACCTTCACCAAGAATGAGGAGGTCTAGGCTGTGTAAAAGTAGGTTTCCAATATGCTTAGCCTCTTCAGGAAGGCTCAGATTTGTGTCACAAGTTAGGCATAGAAAAATATTGTAGCCAATAACAAGCACACTTTTTCTTCTATGCTAGTCACGAAGCATCACCAAACACCTCAAAATTTTCAATTTTTTTTTCCATGATCTGGTTGCTCTTAGCCAGTTTTATAATCTCATCATATTCACAGTTGGAATGAATTTCATTCGCAAAGGTCGTTGATTTGTTTAGCATGTAAACTGGAATGTCAATACTCCACTTCTTAAACTCTCTTTCCCAAGGGAAAAGCATGTTTTTGGAGCAATAATCAAAGGCCTACTTAAGCCCTTACAAAAATCTTATAAGCAGGCCTTTGATTATTGCTCCAAAAAACATGCTTTTCCCTTGGGAAAGAGAGTTCAAGAAGTGGAGTATTGACATTCCAATTTACATGCTAAATAGATCAACGACCTTTGCGAATGAAATTCATTCCAACTATGAATATGAAGAGATTATAAAACTGGCTAAGAGCAACCAAATCACGGGAAAAAAATTGAAAAATTTGAGGCATTTGGTGATGCTTTATGAGTGGCAGAAGAAAAAGTGTGCTTGTTATTGGCTACAATATTTTTGTATACCTAACTTGTGAGACAAATCTGAGCCTTCGTGAAGAGGCTAAGCATATTGGAAACCTGCTTTTATAGAGCCCTATCCTCCTCGTTCTTGATCAAGGTCATCAAACTCGAAATAACCGATCAAAGAAATGGAATTCATACAAAAAAGGTTAATTGAAAACTACACATTATAGTGTGAAGAACTCTTTTCCACAATAACTTCAAAAATATTTTCACCAAATGTTATTTGGTAAGGCCCAATTTTGTCAATTGTTGCTTGGGTAATCAAAAATTGAAAGCTATCCTCGACACCTGCTCAAGTTATGGCTAACAATAGGATCTACACATTGAGGAAATTCTTCATAGATAAAATTGGGAATAAAATTGATAATGGAAAAGAGAGTGTTGAGCATAGGTTTACTTAAATGTTGTGGTGACTGTCCTACTATTGGTTCAATGTTCATGACCTTTATCTACTGAAAAGTTCTTGCTCATTCATATCTTGTTAATTGTACCTGTGATATTACATTGCATATGTTTGATGTTCTTCACCTTGAAATGTCCATACTAAAATGCAGTAATAAACAGTAATAAAGTAATTAGAGTAATACAAAATACTTCCAATAAACACTAATCAAGAGTAATACACAATACTTTATTTACAACACCATGTGTTTTATAACTGTGAGTGGGTTGTTTTTACAACACCGTATGTTTTACAATCTGTAGTTTTACAAAATAGTAGTCAAGAATTAAACAATAATAAATAGTAATAAAGAGTGATAAAAAATACAATAATAAACACTAATAAACAACAATACAAAATCTCATTCATTCAACTGTAGTGTGTCAAAAGAGTAATGCAAAATCAAATTCAAAGTTTTAGTTTCCATTTTTCATTTAACAAGTCTTTTGACATCCTAATCAGATTCACTATTTACATTTTATGTCTTTACTTTTATGACCTCATTGGAATGGCAGGGGCATCCTACACCAAGCCACTGAATAACCCTTTCATCATTTGACGAAACTGGTGTGGGGTGGTCAAGCAGTTCGCATAGGGAAAGATACATCTCTCGTATGTCCTCTTCTATGTGTGGCTCAACAACATGACCATGCAATCACATTGCCTAGTCGAAAAAATGATCACCCTGATGTTGTATGGCACTGCTAAATGTTTGTTGTAGACACCTCATATCTTAGGATGATTGAGGCAATGAATGTGGGAAGATGCCACCAATGAATTAGACATCCTGATCAACATCATATCTTTCTAATACTTCCTCAAGCTAAACATGATTGACCACATGTCTCCAAACATACTTTGCACACAAAATTTGAACTTGAATATAGTTTTTCAGCAGGTCCATGCAATTTGACAGGAAACCGCATGCCACATCAGCCTCAAAATATGGGAGTACAGGTTCGGTGGGCTCAGGAAATCTACCAATCTTGCAAATGGCATCCTCCACCGTATGACAATTGAATTTGAAGGCATGATGTAGCCTCTCTGTATTGAAGGGACTGCCATTGTCTTCCTCATTGTCGTGGGGAAGCTGCCCAATGTGAATTCTTGAGTTCAACATTTTTGGTTGTGCTATCAAAAAATAAGGGAAAAAAAGTTAGTAACAAATAGTGCTGCAAGCATCTAGGAAAAAAATGATATTTACTTCCAACTATTGATTCATCGACTACTTCACAACATAAATAAACATCGCAAAACATTTATGAAAAGAAAAGCTCTTAGTTAGATGAATATTGCTTGTAAAACCACATATTGGAAAAAACAAGGTGTTACAAAAAAATGCAACCCACTAACTCTTGAAATGTATTCCTTTGTGGACTGTGATATACTTTTGAAACTCATCCATAAACATGAAAACTTCATTACCACATGTTTTTCCCTTTATCATTTGAAATTATTCAATACATTCAAAACTCTATCCCTTAGTAGGTTGGAAAACACAGTGTGGGATATCAGTACATGCTTTTATGAATCTCCCACTTGAAATAGGACATGTACATAAATGAGTAATGAGAGTAATGATTATCCCTTTCAACAAATCAGAGCCCATACCATTTCCTCCTATGCCATTTATATTTCCTAGTGCATGAGTTTGCAACAATTCAAATGCTACAAAGGGGACATTTTTTCAGCGAAGTGCTCTTCCTATTGGCGGAAGTGAATGGCGAGGAGGTGAATGGTATGTGCTTGGATTTTATTTAAAGGGATAATCATTACTCATGTATGTACATGTCCTATTTCAAGTGGGATATTCATAAAAGTATGTACTGACATCCCACATCGTGTTTTCCAACCTGCAACTATTCAGTGTTTTCCACATTTTAGTCCACCGAAGAGTTGTAATAAATTTTTTAGGTGAGTTTCATGAAATTCTCAATGTCTAAAAAACACGAGTTTCATTGCAACCATATTGTCTACGTATAATGGCAAGTTGGAAAACACTACGTGATATACAACGTACAACCCACTGTGTTTTCAATAGGGTTAAAATGTATAAAGTCTGTTATTGCCTTCAAACCCTGCATACAATGTTGGGTATCGACTCAAAGCTGAGTTGTTTTCATTTTGTTTGGGTAAAGTTTTTATTATCTCAGATCTATAACTTAATCCATGTTGGCATTGTGGTTAGTTATTGTCAAGCTCTGTTCATATGATTACAATTGTTGGTTTGCATTGTGTCAACTTGTGTTAGTTGTTCCTGTCATGGTTCAACTTTCTTTATCATTTGGCAACACAAGTTATACTTTAAAATATCTTTATGATACACTGTTATGTCAGGACAACAGGCATTTTTTCAAGGAAGCATTGATTAAAATTTGTTGAAAACATTTCAATTTTGTAACTGTTACCTCTTAAGGGACATTTAGAGAAGAAAGTTACTTTTCAGTTTGAAAAGATACTCCAGTTCAGTAATCCATAACATTATATATATATATCCTTCCATGTATTCTTTCGAAAAGATGGTGAGCAGAAAAGAAGTATTATTCTCAGTTTAGAAATGGCATTTCATTGATTCATATTTGAAAGTTATTTGGATATCACATTCAGTGCTTGTGAAAATAATCAATTATGTTGTACTTAAACTTCTGCATTTGAATCTTGAGTGATGTGAGATCAGAAGATGTTGTAAAAGAAATAGAAGTGATACTCTCTATATCATTAAAACATTGATTGAAAATGTTGAGATATAGCCAACAAAGCATTGTAAACAACAAGTTATGAGATTAAGCCAGTGAGGCAATTTTTGAGTGGTTTTTCTACCCCAAGAGGGTTTTCCACTCAAGAAAAATAGGGTGTTATAGTCTCATTCATGTTTTATGGTTGTGAAGGTTTTTGAATTGCTTTAATATTACTTATCTCAGTCTAATGATTGCATTCAATTCATGAATATGTTAATCATTGAAATATAAAGAGCATATATTGTTCAGATTCATTAAAGGAAAAAAATTATCTAAGACACTGACTAAAACACTACTTTCGTATTAATGAAGTTTGTTAAGTTGGTTTTAAATGACTTTCCTCTTGTTATCATATTTGTTTCGTTATTTTTGTCTAATTTATTAATTTTACTGATATTTTAATGAGTAGGTGTTACAATGACAATCCATATTGTAGCAGCTGCAATATCAATTGTCATGGCATTCCATCACCATGAGGCTAGATTTATTTGAGGTTCTTTTGAACAAGCTACACATGCTTGCAAAAAATCTATCAAAGAATAATAGTAAATATGGATTCTGATGGCTTCAAACACCATGGCTAAATAGTAAATATCCATTGTTGAAAAAAATGTATCCAAGCATAATTGAAAATATGGATTGTCATTGCATTCCACCACCATCATCTTCGAATGCCATGGCAAGCCATAGACAAACAATAGAAACAGTTCATTGCCTACTCTATGCCTTGTCATGGAATTCCAATCACCATGGTGTTGCAATGCCATGACAATCCATATTTACTATTATGCTTTTGTACTAAACACCAAATGTTTTCCAATAAGCATATACATGCACAATAGGATTCCAAGTTGGAAAACACAGTGTGAGGTGACTATATGTCTGCGAAAACACAATGGGAACCCATAGATAAGCAATCATACACATAAATATTTCATTGCCTTGTCTATGGCTTGTCATGGCATTCCAATCACCATGGTGTTGCAATGCCATAACAATCCATATTTACTATCATGCTTTGATAGTAAACACCCGATGTTTTCCAACAAGCATATACATGCACAATACGATTGGAAGTTGGAAAACATAGTGTGAGGTGAGTTTATGTTTTCCAAAACATAGTGGCAACCCATAGATAATCAATCATACACAAAAATAGTTCATTTCCTTGTCTATGTAAATTGACCTTTATATAGTATTATCCACCTTATCTTGAAGAGTATGCAATCAGCCAATCAAGTTGACTAAGATCCGTTCATAGCATCTATCATTATCCTAATGCAATGCAAATCCATCGTAGATTGAAAAATTTACAGTGTACAAAGTAGAAAATTTGATCTCCTAGGACCTAAAATAATACCCTTATGATACTAGTCACAAAAAAAATCCATTAACTTTGTGTTATGCCTTAGGTTGGAGATGTCATACACTAAGCCTCCATGATTCTTGTTCATAACTACAAGTCGGCTTAGACTAAACCTGCTTGGATAATTCTTTGTTGTATTGAGGGATGTTTGAACAAATCATATTATCAATGCTTCAAGGGCATACATCATACTATGAACCACGTGGCTAATCAATTGGATTTCAAAGCCGATACAAGAACCTATGCAACTGAATGCTTCAATTGGTTACTGTTCAATTGGGACTATTTTAGTTTACAGTTTTCTCTTGCTTCAGTCCCATTTGGTATGTGACAGATTTATTGTTCTTTCTATTTTCATTTTTCCCTTCCTTGGAGGGCTAATATGTATCTTAATTAGATGGTTGCTATCTAGTTGTACTAGTTATGGCTATTATTTGAGAATAGCCATGGTTCTCTGTATTTTTCTCAACAACTTTAATTCAATAAAAAAATAAAAAATTATACTATGCACTTGTTCAAATATACAACTTTCTCCAACAAAAATTATGTAACTTTAGAATCAAACATACAGAATTAAAAAACGCAGTAATATGTATTATGACAATTCCACAACATAAATCCATTAAGTTAGTACTGCAACAGCCCAAACCTGATATCAAGATGACCTATCACACAATTTCGTAACAAGTTATGTCCTCAATCATAACCACAATTATGCTCTACATCGCTGTTGTAACATCCATATCACAAGAAACTCATTTCTATGCCAAAAGATAAAACAAGATTATCATATATGACAAAGACAAATGGAACTTATATTTCAAGGATTTCTTCTGTCAGGCTATGGAAACCTACTTTTCCTGGCATGTAAAATAGGGCCATAATTGGGAATCAGTAGCATGTAGCAGTATAAAATAGTCAATATTTATTCTAGTGTATACCCTCGTGCATGGAAATATTGGATATGTGTATTAAGTTGAAGATTAGAAACACCTGTAGATTAACCTAGTTTGAGCTTAGCATGCCTTTAAAATAAAACTCCATATTGATACAACAAATCAAGTATATTATAAGCTCTGATGTC
Source organism: Sequoia sempervirens (assembly GCA_007258455.2). Taxonomy (NCBI): domain Eukaryota; kingdom Viridiplantae; phylum Streptophyta; class Pinopsida; order Cupressales; family Cupressaceae; genus Sequoia; species Sequoia sempervirens. The sequence continues at coordinate 21,452 of VDFB02264935.1, forward strand.
AAACTTGCATATTTGTATTCCTGATTTACAAATTTCTTCTGGTAGTTCAAACATGAAATATGCAACAAATGATGCGTTGTTTGGAAAAGAGAGGGAAGAAAATTATTTAAATTAGTTTATAAATGCACCTGACACTAGTTCTTGTGATCATTTTGCATACATGGCACAAAGAGGAAATAACAATATCAAGGAAAAACAATGTAAACTAACCCCATAAAACAAAAAAATTATTTCAAAAGACTAATCATTTCATTCTAATGCAAGAAATGAATCAGAATATTGAAGACAATCTTTGAATCTTACCTAGGAGGATATGGGTTGCTTCCCAATCCTTAGCCCATAAAGTTCCAGAGTTATCACATAAATCTAATACTAATACTAATCTTGTCATTCTAATGCAAGCAATAAAACAAACAATGAAAATGGTCTCTCAATCTTACCTGATCACTATGGGTTACCTTGCAATCTGTAGCCCCCAAAAAAGAATAAAAATGCAATAGGACAAAAACATTCAAGTGCACAACAAAGAATACACTTCTAACAATGATGATGGTATGATGCATGAAAGCTTACACAACACAATGTGTAATGGATTCTCGTTGTTAGCTTTAATGAAACCATAGACCATAAAATATCTACAAGACTGTAAAGTAAATGGTAAAATACATATAAGATAATGGATAGTGTGATTTCAAGTTGGAAAAAACAGTGTGAGGTGAGTATATGTCTGCCAAAACACAATGGCATGCCCTATATAAGCAATCATACATAGAAACAATTCACAAGCAATCTCATTCCAATCACCATGGTGTTCGAATGCCATGACACTCCAGATCTACTAATATGCTTTGATAGAAAACACACAATGTTTTCCAACAACCATTTACATGAATAGTGATTGGAAGTTGGAAAACACAGTGTGAGATGAGTATATGTCTCTCAAAACACAATGGCATGCCATAAATAAGCAATCATACACACAAACAGTTCATTGCCTTGTCTATGGCTTGTCATATCATCCCAATCACCATGGTGTTGCAACGCCATGACAATCCAAATCTACTATTATGCTTTCATAGTAAACACACAATGTTTTCCAACAACCATATACATGCATACTGTGATTGCAAGTTGGAAAATGCAGTGTGCGCTGAGTATATGTCTGCCAAAACACAATGGCAAGCCATACATAAGCAATCATACTTACAAACAGTTCCTTACCTTGTCTATGGCTTGTCACCACATTTCTCTGAGGCAATTTTCAAACTGTTCACTACCTTGTCTTTGTTATTGCTTACTAATATGCTTTCATAGACAAGGCAGTGAACTGTTTGAAAAAATTCCTCAAACAAATGTGGCCTCTTGGAATGCCATGACAAACAAATACAATTTGCAATTGCAATTACCACTCCAATATGAATGAAATGGAAAACCCTCATGAGTGTTTATAAAACACTGCCTTTCATTACATTCCTAAGGTCTAAATAACAAAAGCTTGTAAAGACATTCATTTTATTTTCTAAAATTCTAAGATGCAAAACACTGGGTTTTACAAAACCCTAAACCCACTTAAATTTTGAAAACAATTTACAAACAAAAACCCTCATTACATTTTAAACCGCTTTACAACTAACAACCCAAATCATTACAAACCCCTCAACTCACTTTTTACAGTCTCCCCTTGCTCTGAAACCTTTCACTTGCAACTCAATGGGTGTTTTAATAACAAAAGCTTTGAACAAAAACACAACTTTAAATCCACATTTCATTACATTCCCACGATTTTAACAACACATCAAACAATACAAAAACACATAAAACAATACATAAAAACCTTCAATATATCATACAGTCGGTTAGAAACACCTCACCTCAACTCGCTTGGTCCTCTCCCTTGCCTGTGGTGTGCCCTTGCTCTCCAACATTTCGATTTCAACCTGCAAAATGAGAATACCTAAAGCACAGTGGATTTTCCAAGTGAACAGTATCCAACAATTTAAACTGCAGCACCGCCCATCCACACCACCCTTCCCGCGCTAACGATTACCTTCTCACACAAGGCAAAAAAATGACGGTGTATTATCGGCCACGGGACACCTCCTCGCTTCCTGTGCCCTTTCCTTCCATTGTCATTTCTGTCACTTCTATCATCCGTCTGGCCGGCCCCGCACTACGCCATCTCTTCAGGTAATGTATGGTACCATGTATGTTGTTATGTATGTTTTCATGCATTTTTGTATGTACATAGGTGCTTTTTGTCTAGGAGTTAGTCGACTCCAATTTCAAGGCCAAGTACAAGGTTCAAAACCATAAGAAAAGGGACCAAACTATTGGAATTAGGTTTCATTCACTTTATAAAAATTTAAATATATTTTAATTGAATTTAACTATTATTGTCAACAACTAATTGGACAAGGATATTGGAGAGGGCATGGTAGACTTGAGGGCACGGTAGATTTGAACACCCCTCCTAGTGGTAGAAAAATATATTTTTTATTACTTATCCTCTCACAAGTAATTATGATGGCATTTAAGGTAGGGAGATACAAGAGGAAGGATCTTGGAAGTTTTTCAAGATTGGGAGATGTGAGAAGATCGTCAACACTTGCATTTTATGATAAATTTGGTCAATCTTCCCATGAAGCTCGACTAGAATGAGAAAGTGGTCATAATGAAGGAATTAACCATTATGATTAGATTTACGATGTATACATGGTGCAAGAGGAGTTATGTATTATTCAAGATGTTTGACCATGTCTAATGAGTTGTGAGATTCCCCCTTGATGAAA
>VDFB02264936.1:0-16973 GCA_007258455.2 Sequoia sempervirens
ACCACCTCCACAAAGAGCACTCAAGGCTAATGGGGGAGAAAATGAGAGGAAAGCCTCTACTGCAATGGTGCTTTGTTCCACACTTGCTCTACTGAAGTGGTGGAGTGTTGATGTTGCTATTGTGAAGTGCAAAGTGTTTGGAGATTGAAGAGATGGTGAAGAAGCTGCTTAGAGCTTGAGAAGAGCTTGTGAATGAAATGGAGAAGCTCTTGGTGAGATGTGAAGAGATGTGTAGAAGATGGTAGAGGATGGAAGGAAGATGAAATGCATCTAGAAGGAGTGAATTTGAAGGGGAGATGAAGAAAATGACCATATTCGGGTCGGTCGGCCGAGGAGGGCGTTACAAATCGACCCCCAATGGGAAGTGTAATGCCTTTGTAGGCTCTAGACACGAGAATTTTTTAGGGGCATAAGCGTGCTGTGCGGACGTCTGCGTGCCTTGCGGGTGTCTCCGACAGAAACGCCTCCACCTATGCTCAAAATAGGTGCCAAGTATGATGCAAGCATCAGGCTTAGGTGAAATTAAGCCTCTGAACTTGTCACGTCTCAGACTCTGATGCTGTTTGCTCTTGGTTTTGTTTGGATTTGTTATATGAACTAATGTGTGTGGTAGAATAATAATAAATACTATGGTGCTTTGGTGTGAAGAAATATGAAAGTGTTTACTTTAAAATTTGTTTAGTAATGAATGAGTTTTACTTTGAGGATGAAGCAAAGTAGAATAGAATAGAAATACCTGAATTAAAGTATTAAATTGTTTTAATTTATATCTTTATGGGATACTAATTTAGTTTATTGTTGTGTGCCTGAGTGCACTTGAGATGCAGGTGGTCAAAGCCAAGGGTGTGATTAAGGAGAGGAGGTTAGCTTCTTGATAGGACAAAGCAGGATGTTCTCTCGATCACACACACATGCACTTAGATTCATGTAGATTGCATTTAGGAATGATAAATTTTGGCTTGATTGTTTTGAGTGTTTTAAGATTATTCGAATTAAATAAATTGTGAAATGTAAGCGTAATAAAGTAAAAGGAATTAATTATAATTATAATTTAACTTTGGTTTTAAATGATTATCATGATATAAATCTAGGTAAGTATTCTATTTTTCTTTTAACTTGTGTTAATTCTTATGATAATAAATTAACTAATAATTAGATAATATTTGTTTAATTATTAGATAAATATTTACTTGTAATTAGTTTTTGGGTAAGTATTTTCGAAAGGATTTCTTTGTGCAACGGTAATTGGAGATTATTTTTGCATATTTCTTATTTGTGAATATGAAAGGTAAAAAAAATTATATTTTAATTTTTATTCCAAAATCTTTTTCAAGATTAGGGTTGAAAATAGAAAAATGAAAACATTATTAAAAGGGAAAAGAGTTTCTGAGAAGAACAACAGTTCTTGAAATCATTGTTGAAATTAAGCTCTACAAATTTTGCTCTAATGGCTGCCAAGAAAATGTTGAATCTTTCAGAATAATAAGTTTCAAAATTATTCTTTGGGAGATAGTAGGAAATTAAAGAGTTGGTAAAGCAACTGGAAAGGAGGAAAGAAGAAGAAACTTTCTCAGGAAAACCAAATTGAAAAGAGGCAAATAGAAGAAGTTGTCTGGAGAGCAACTCCAGCTGGAAGCGAAATATCCAGGTTTTCCATTCTTTTTCCATAAATCTTGTTTGAAATATGAAAATACTACTGAAGAATTTGAATGCCAAGTGTTTGAATTGTTTGCAAAACTGTGAAAATTGAGAAAATCTTCTATTCTTTTGTGTGCATTGAAAGAAATTGCATAATTTCTCCCCTTTCAGATTGGGGCTTTTCTCCTTTGCAAATTGTGGTTTATAATTTTGTCTCAGATTGCTCATTCATTACACAGAGATTCTAAAAATAAATATATATATACACATAAATACCACTGTGCATATAAATATATATATATAAATATATATATATATATACATACATGTACCCTGTTTCATTTGAAATATTGGAGAACTTAATAGTAGACTGTATAAACTATTGAGTGTTTGAATTATAAAAGCTTGAGATAATGAAATGGAGGTTTACCCCAAGCCCGGTCCCATGGAGGAAGGGGCGGCGCTGTGAGAGGGACAACGCCCTCCATAGGCCAAGGCCTGTGGAGGAGGCGTTGCCCCCTCACAGGCAGCGCTTTCCCCATGGGAAAGGCGTCCGCCTTATGGCAACATTAGTTCCTTATTTGTCTTTGAATTAATTTCGAAATTTCCTGTAGATAAATGCAAATCACATATGACAGTGTTAACTGATGTATGACTATATTAACTTATAAATTTCGCTGTAGATACAAGCAATTATATATATATATACATATATATAAATATACATATATATATATATACATATATATACATACATACATATATATATACATACATATATATATACATACATATATATATACACATATATGTATATATATATGTATGTATATATATATGTATGTATATATATATGTATGTATATATATATATATATATATATATATATATATATATATATACTGATATAAAATGTACAAAGTTATTTATATACCCAAACATTTCAAGAAACATTTACCATTATCAATGATAGGATACAAAAAATGCAACATTATGGTATATGCATTTTGTAAATCTGTTTGAATTCTTTTTGATATATTAATAAATACATATTTATATATATATATACACACACAAATATATATATATACACACAAATATATATACACACACACACACAAATATATATATATATACACACACACAAATATATATATATATACACACACAAATATATATATATATACACTAACATAAATATCACTGTTTTCTACAGAAAACATTACCTTCTGTCAATGGTAACATACATAAAACACAACATGGTGTATTAGCATATATATACATTTGAAAACTAAAATTTAGAGAGATGCAAAATAAAAACATTTAAATCACTTTGTGTTCAGTAGGCAACATGTATTCATATACAAATTTGTTATCTACGTTGCTTTTCTTTTCTAAAACTGTTTCTATTTTCTGAATAATGGTGCACTATGAATCACCATACATCATTACAAAACTTAGTGAAATATACATAAGGCTATATTAAGAGCTGAAGATGAATCTTTTTAGCAAATGTATTCTATAGAAAATGCATTTAAAACTAGTGAATTTTTCAAAAAGAGTAGCTTTCTTTCTTCTCTGAAACTATCAAAATTACTCACTTTGATCAAACTATTTTAGAAAATAGAACTGGGACTGATTTTAAATTGCATAGTAACACTCACTAGAAATTGTACAGGAAAATCTCTCATACTGAGTGTATGTATGAAAAGCTATTTTGATAATCTTTGTGTGAACATTGGAAAATGATGGAATTTCTTTGGAATTAGAAATGTGTATATTTGAAGGAAAACTTAGATGGAAAATGCATTATTTACTCTATTTTGAGAAACTTCTGGGATAGGATGCCGAAGGTGGACCCACAGAGATGGTAGTTTTACCTTTTCTAAAACTATCATTTGTTTTTATTTATGCTTGGCAAAGCACATGCACCATTGAAATAGATGGAATTAAAAGCCTAGAACTAAATGTATATAGGTCTCTACCACCTCCTATTTGCAAGAAATATGTGATTCTCATGTTAGGAATGCATATAGGCATCAGGCTTGCATCGAGAGTTCCCTCTTGCGTTGTTGTTTTAGGTTGCTAGGCTCCTCATGTAGGGCCGGGGATTTCTTCGAGTTAGGAAGAAACCCGGGGAAGTCTTGTACTTCGTGGTTGGGTGGAAAAGGCGCCTTAATTACACTCTTGGCCCCAACTTGCAAGAAGACCGGTGGTGTCACGACAGTTGAGGTTTAGAGGTTCACATGCTATAAATGTTTCATGTAATATTTTGAATGGCTTGTAAAGCCCACTTGTAAATGTAACTCTATTTGAAATTCAATATTGTAACATTAAAATAGATGTATTGGAATGAAATTTTGATGTAACATTTTTTTTTTGATCCGTAAGCTATGGACGAGGGGCCCATTCCCTTTATTAAAATAAAAGAAAAGTTACAAAGATCTGCCATGCAGATAAGAGATAACAGAAAAGAAGAAGAAAGAAGAAGATTCTAAAGAAGCCTGCAGAGAACTGAAGCAAGATAACAGCCACCATAAAAAACTTCATCAAAGATGCAAACGAAGAGAAAACTAACAGCCCCGAACCAGGAGCCAAAGCCCTAAACCCTAATCCCTTCTTTTGGTATGAAGGAGAGCCTCCAGAGTTTTTTGAGAACCCGCCTCCACCGTCTCCATACCTTCAATGCGGAGCTTTTCTGCATCAGATTTTCTGCCAACCTTGCGCTTGGAGCCACAATCTGGTTTTGATTTGCCGCAAAGGGATTGATAAATCCCAAGTTTCCGAGGAGGATCCAGAGTGAAGTCGTCATCAAAATCCTGAAAAGGATCCTCTATTTCGTCCATGAAGGGAAAAGTGCCCTCTGAATTAGAACCATCATCTTCTTATTCCTCAGAAGATACAGAGGAGCATTCAACAATAGGAGCAGGAGGGGCAACAGGGACCACAGGGTGATCTTGATTCACCATTGAAGCAGGAACAACTGGAGGAGAAGGGGGAGCCACAGGCTGATCCGGATTCAACCCTGAAACCATAGAAGGTTCAAAGAACATTCCATGATTCTGCCAAATAAAATCAGTATCCGGAGAGCCCTTCTTCTGAACCCACTTTTTCAAGCAGACATTCCTCGCCCCAAGTGATGAAGAGTGCAAGCATCGATTCTGTGTCCCAGCTTGTTGCAACGGAAGCACCGAAAAGGCAAACCCTCATAGTTTAAAAACTGAGTCCACACACCGTGAGAAGAGTGAATCCGAATGGAGTGAGAGAGGGTTTTAGAAATATCAACCAAAGCACAAACTCTGTAGAATCTGCAATCAGAGGCCACAGAGGCAGGGTCGAGCTTGACAAAGGATCCCACCTGGTTGATCAGAGTGCTTAGCAAATCCGCATTACGCAGAACCTAGGGAAGATTGTACAAGAGGATCCAAATAGGAATGCAAGTGATCTTGGCGGTGGCTGGATCGAAAAAGGGAGACCATGGGGAGATAAAAAGACCAAAGTGCCCAAAGAACCATGGCCCATTCTGCAAAATAAAATTACAATCCTCCACCGAATAGAACGTGATCAGAAAGAAACCAAAATCAAGAGATTCCACAACAGGGGTGGACAAGTTACTCCAAGTACAATTAATCCATTGGAGAATGGAGGCCACCGGTGGGCGCTTGTGCAAACATCTAACAACCACTGACCGAACACCCAAATCCTCAGCAACTGCATCAATACAGCCATCAGAAATGATGAAGTCCACAGGTTCCTCAGAAACGACCACTTCAGTATCCCCAAAGGATAACCTATTTCTTTCGGGTTGAGAATCCAGACTTTGAAGTGGAGGCGGATCTGAAGAAACCTCAGGACGGGCTGAGTTAGGGTTAACAGACATGGAATGAACCCGACAATATTCTGAACATTTGTGAAAAGGGTTTGATTTGTTTTTGCAACCAGCGACATCAAAGGGAGAAGTCGCACCGGAGAGATCCTCACCTGACTTTGCAACCTCAGTGTCGAGACCCTTAGAGGGAGGAGTGCGAGCCGAGGGCAAAGAGGGAGGATCCAACATTGCCCCAGAGCGGAGGTCATACCGTTTCCATCCCTCCCCAGACACAGCTTTGCGGCCTCCCCGTTTCGAGCCAGGAGGGCTCCGAGTCTTGCCATTTTCGTTTGAGTGCACAGCACCAGCATTCAAACAACCTACACCCTTCGCCTTCCTCTGTGCATCATCAACGCCGGCCGCCCCGGGAGATCCTGCGCACATCTTCTAGGGTTTGAGTTAAAATTCTCTCGACATAATTAATGATTCAAACAACTACATTTAATAGTGCTTAATAGTGCTTTATTCAAAAGTTTGATGTAACATTGAAATAGATGTATTGTTTGAAATTTAATGATGTAATTAGAACATGAATGAATTTGTGGAAACTCATTGATATGCAAACGACATTTACATATGTATCATTGCAAAGATCCTTGTTGTCAATGCAATTTACCTCTTTTGCATACATGGAATGAAATTTATTACTGAATTTTCCTTTTGAGCATTTATGGAAAGACCTTGATCTATGCATCCTTTACTTTTATTATACTTGGAATGTAATGAGTTTTGACAACTTATGTGGTTAAATGAGCATCACCTCTCGAGCGTTACAAAACTTAGTTTTCTAAGGTGGAAAAAGGAAAAAAGAGGATTTGCACATGGGGTGAAAATTTTCTCTTATACATTTTTCCCCCACTTTAGCGAGCACAAATACCAATGAGTTCTCAGTAAAGTATATCAAGAAAGAGTAGGGTTAGATATGTATACTTGAACCGTCGAGGAAGCAGACCACGATCTAGTGAACCCAAGAGTGCAGGGTCAAAAGAGGACTTCATAATTCTGTGAAACTATGAAGCTGAAGAGAGAGCATATACTTACGATGAAGAAGATGCAAATCTTTGATCTGATATATACAAGAGAGAAGAGAAAGATAGAAATGAACAAAGTGTGTGGTGAAAGAAAAACCCGTTCAGGAGTAGAACCTGCACCACAAAGTAGGAGTGATAAAAGCAAACCTCGCTTGAGGAGGAGAACTCGTATCACAAAAGAGGTGATAAAAGCAAACCCCACTCGAGGAGGAGAACCTGTATCACCAAAAGGCGCGTGGTGAAATCAAAACCCACTTAGGAGTAGAACCTGCACCACAAAAGAGGTGATAAAAGCAAACCCTGCTCGAGGAGGAGAACCCGTATCACCAAGTAAGTATTATAAAGGAGCTCCATAGGTTCTCAGTCCTACAGAGCAAGTAAGCAGACAGTTACATAGACCATCGTCAAGTTAAAATATTTTCAAATGGGTCCCTTTGGAAACTTTCAAAAGAAGAGGGGGCCACTCAAGGGACGCGCTTGTTTGAAAGGTGAGGTCTAGTTAGGCTGTCCCCAAGCTAGACGTGAAGATATGAAATAGGTCTAGTTGGGCTTCCCCCAAGCTAGACGCCAATGATTTTGTTCGAGAGAAAATATTTCAAAGATGTCCCTCGGGAACCCTTTAAAAGAGAAAAGGGGTCCACTCAAGGGATGATTCATTTGAAAGATATAGAGAAGAGAGGGGGTCCTTAAGAAGGACACACATCTTTGAAATGAGTTATCACTACCCCCAATGTACAGGGGAGGAGAACCATGCGAAATACTTAGAACAGGATAGAGGCGAACCTCGATATCACTTGTCATGAGAAGTAAATGCAGGTGCATCAATCAAACGGGAGTTTGATGGCACCTGAATCATGAAGTTATTGTATTTTATCTCTCAAGGCCTTACATTCACTAGTGGAATGGCCAGGTGCTTGATGGTATGCATAGAAAGAATGTTTTTCTTCATGATGTTTATGAATTTTCTTGCATGTAGGAGAAGGAAGAGTGATTAAGCGGGCTTAAAGAAACTACAACAAAATACGCTCTTGCTCAGATAAAGGATGAGGAGCTAGAAGCAAGCCTTTCTCTTGTGGAGAAAGATTCAACTTCTCACAACAAGAGGATGAGAAGGTAGCAGACAATGGAGGATCTACATAGAGAGTATTATTCTAGCAAAGGGGACCATACTCCTCTACGAGATCACCATCATCTTTCTTGACAGGATTATAGACATTAATCTCTTTAATAGAACTATGATCATCTTCCTCAGAAGGAGGATCAACACCAAGGACATTACAATTTACATTCACCTTACCCCGTGATACAAAAGAGTATGCATTTTTGATAGCGGGTGTGGATGATGTTATTGGAAGGTCTAAGTGGATCATGTTGAATTTATACTCCTGAATGAAGGAATCTGTAAAGTCTAAAGAACCCCAATCATCACCAAGACATGCATTCTTATGAGAAGAGGTAGAAGGAGCACACTCAAGACTCCTTGCTTCAAAAGGATCTTCTTTAGGGACATTTACCTCAAGAGTACCCTTTCTAGTAGGTACTGCTAGAGTAAATATCGACACATTGGAAGATACTGAAGGGATGAGAGTAGGCACAACTGAAACCTGACCGACAATTTCCATCTCACATAAGTGCATAACATTAGGGTATGCCTTAACTGTGACTACTTTATTGTTACAAACGAACTTAATAGATTTATGCAAGGTAGACGTGACTGCACCCATAGCATGAATCCACGGTCCACCAAGAAGAAGGTTATAAGGTAGCTTTTCTGACATAACATATACAAGGGTAGGTACGGTAATGGGTCCCAACCTCAAAGGAAAGTCTATTGTTCCTAGGGCTTGTCACACAACATTATCGAACCCATGAATAACAACATAAGAAGTATTGATAGAAGATGAGTCAATATTAATCTTAGGCAATAGAACAATACTCCATACATTGAGTGTTGAACCAGCGTCAATGAGAGTACATCTAATGCCAATCTTATTAATATTAACTATAATCATTAGAGGATCCGCCCTTTTCTGTAGTTCCAGAGGTGGGAGCTCTTGTGGATAGAATGTACTATTTGGTGAATCCACACGAATATGAGCTATCAATGCATCAACATCCATCGGCCTAGCGGAAGAAGGCAAGAGGATCTTTTGCAAGGCTTCCTGAAGCATACCTTGATAAACCAGAGCAAACTGAAGCAAGTCCCATAGTGAGATCTTATCCGGAGTAACCCAAGGTTGCTCGACAAGATCATAATCACTAGGTGCTTTAGCTGTAGGTTTAGGAGCTAAAGGAAGAATTGGTTGTTTATTCATTTTATTCTCATACGTATGGGCTACCTATCTATAAGAGGGAGCCTTGTAAAGATCAAGGGAACCACCATCAAATGGAACACCATCAATAGAACAAATCCTTTTAGAAGAAGGACTAGCCAGAGTCACGTAAATGATCAGTCTCTTAGGCCTTTGAGGGGCAGCAGAGACATAGATCACATTTATTGAATCATCATAGCTAGTAGAACAATTATTTGAATACATATTCTCAACATCAATCCAAACAAGATCAAATATGGAATAGTTATTTGAAGGAACATTCTCAACATTGATCCAAGGAGAATCAAATGTGGAAGGAGGTTCATCATTTGCTAATGCAACCTCTCTAGGAGAGAGTGCATCAGAACAAAGATGAAATTCATCATCCACAAATGCATCATCTCTAGAAGAGAGTGAATTGGAATGAATAGAATATTCATCATTCACAAATGCATCATCTCTAGAAGAGAGTGCATTGGAACAAAGAGAAGGTAGGGTAATGTGAAGAAAGGTATCAATGATTTCATCTTCTTGCAACAAAATATCCTTCGAAGCTAGAGGACTTTCATGAGAAGGATCAAAGATACCAACTGACATGGGTAAAGCATAGTCACCATCACATGCATTAAATGGAATATCATTAACATTTTGAACAAAACTAGATACAAAGCTAATAAAAGAAGATATTAAGTCCATTACAATTTTTTTGGTATTTTCTATGTTCTAGTAATTTGCATTTTCGAAGGTCTCCAAAGCATAATTTGAGGTCAGAACTTGTGTTAGTCCCTAAAATTTGACTGCCAAGTATTTTAGGGACTAAACAAGTTCTCTAGGAGACCTTTCCAACGGTGCAAACAGTTCTTAATTCCGAGGACCGAGTCAAAAGTTATGAACTTGCCAAGTAGGGGTAAATAAGTTCCTAGTTTTTTGAAGAACACTGTTCTTCACGTCAGGTTCACCAAAATGTAATATAGGGTGATTCGCTACTCACGAGTTCTCTTCACTCAAAGAGCCTCATGGGGTGAATTTCCCTATACTACCTTAATGGAACAACAGAGAGAGTTTTAGAATCTAAAAGAGTAGGTCACAAAGATTTTCTGGACAAACTATCAAGCTCTCGGCCAAAGGACGACAACGTAGAATACGAACGACAGTGCAGGGAACTGACTCCCAGAGGCACGCTGGCATCTTGTAGGGACCAAAAAGTGAGAATTTATAAGAAAATAGCAAAGTGAATGCTTCTATCTGATTGCTAAGAACTCACAGAATATAGGGAAATAACAAAAAGTGATAGAACTGAAATAAATAAGTAGAAATGACAAAGATAAGGAGAAGAAAGGAAGTACTTACGACCGTGCGAGTGATGAAGCTTCTAGCTTTTGAGTGTCTTCAATACCTGTACACAAGAGGGATAGAGAAATTGTTGGGTGGATGAATAGGGGCCTGCCTCAATCAGACCTCGTTTTGGTGTTCCCACCTCCACGGACAACCAAATAGATTTAGAGAAAAGTAGAAATGAAGTAAAGAGCACTAAAGCACTACAAAATAGTGTTATGCTACTCAACCAAGTAATAGAGGAGAGGAGTGAAAGCTTACCACCTCCACCAAGAGCACTCAAGGCTAATGGGGGAGAAAATGAGAGGAACTCAAGCCTCTGTTGCAATGGTGTTTTGTTCCACACTTGCTCTAATGAAGTGGTGGAGTGTTGATGTTGCTGTTGTGAAGTGAAAAGTGTTTGGAGATTGAAGAGATAGTGAAGAAGTTGCTTAGAGATTGTGAAGCTTATGAATGAAATGGAGAAGCTTTTGGTGAGATGTGAATAGATGTGTAGAAGATGGTAGAGGATTAAAGGAAGATGAAATGCATCTGGAAGGAGTGAATTTGAAGGGGAGATGAAGAAAACAACCATATTCAGGTTGGTCAGCCGAGGAGGGCATTACAAATCAACCCCCAATGGGAAGTGTAACACCTCTGCAGGCTCTAGATGCTCGAGGAGGAGAACTCTTATCACAAAAGAGGTGATAAAATTAAACCACACTCAAGGAGGAGAACCCGTATCACCAAAAGGCATGTGGTGAAATCAAAACCCACTCAGGAGTAGAACCCACACCACAAAAGAGGTGATAAAAGCAAACCCTGCTCAAGGATGAGAACCCGTATCACCAAGTAATTATGATAAAGGAGATCCATAGGTTCTCGGTCTTGCAGAGCAAGTAAGCAGACAATCACACAGACCATCGCCAAGTTAGAAGATTTTCAAAGGGGTCCCTTGGGAACCGTTCAAAAGAAGAGGGGGCCACTCAAGGGATGCACTTGTTTGAAAGGTGAGGTCTAGCTAGGCTGCCCCCAAGCTAGACGCGAATATATGAAATAGGTCTAGTCGAGTTGCCCCCAAGCTAGACGCCAATGATTTTGTTCGAGAAAAAATCTTTCAAAGAGGTCCCTCGGGAACCCTTCAAAAGAGAAAAGGGGTCCACTCAAGGGATGCCTCATTTGAAAGATATAGAGAAGAGAGGGTGTCCTTAAGAAGGACACACATCTCTGAAATGAGTTATCATTTCCCCAATGTACAGGGGAGGAGAACCATGAAAAATACTTAGAACACGATAGAGGCGAACCTCGATATCACTTGTCATGTGAAGTAAAGGCAGGTGCGTTAATCAAATGAGAGTTTGATGGCACCTGAATCATGAAGTTGTTGTATTTTATCTCTCAAGGCCTTAAATTCACTAGTGGAATGGCCAGGCGCTTGATGGTATGCACAGAAAGAATGTTTTTCTTCATGATGTTGATGAATTTTATTGCATGTAGGAGAAGGAAGAGTGATTAAGTGGGCTTTAAGAAGCCGCAACAAAATACGCTCTTGCTCAGATAAAGGATGAGGAGCAGGAAGCAAGCCTTTCTCTTGTGGAGAAAGATTCGACTACTCACAAGAAGAGGATGAGAAGGTAGCAGACAATGGAGGATCTACATGGAGAGTATTATTCTGGAAAAGGGGATCATACTCCTCTATGAGATCACCATCATCTTTCTTGACAGGATTACCAACATTAATCTCTTTAATAGAACTATGATCATCTTACTTAGAAGGAGGATCAACACCAAGGACATTACAATTTACATTCAACTTACCCCATGATACAGAAAAGTAAACATCTTTGATGATGGGTGTGGATGATGTTATTGGAAGGTCTAAGTGGATTAGGTTGACTTTATGCTCTTGAATGAAGGAATCTGTAAAGTCTAAAGAACCCCAATCATCACCAAGACATGCATTCTTTTGAGAAGAGGTAGAAGGAGCACACTCAAGACTCCTTGCTTTAGAAGGATCTTCTTTAGTGACATTTATCTCGAGAGTACCCTTTGTAGTAGGTTCTATTGGAGTAAACATCGACACATTGGAAGATACTGAAGGGATGAGAGTAGGCACAACTGAAACCTAACCAATAGCTTTCATCTTGCATAAGTGCATAGCATCAAGGTCAACTTTAACTGACTACTTTATTGTTACAAATGAACTTAATAGATTTATGCAAGTAGACGAGACTGGACCCATAGCATGAATCCATGGTCTACCAAGAAGAAGGTTATAAGGTAGCTTTTCTGACATAACATATACAAGGCTAGGTACGATAACGGGTCCCAACCTTAAAGGCAAGTCTATCGTGCCTAGGGCTTGTCGCACAACATTATCAAACCCATGAATAACAATAGAAGTATTGATAGAAGATGAGTGAATATTAATCTTAGGCAATAGATAAATACTACATACGTTGAGCACCGAACCAGTGTCAATGAGAGTATGTCTAATGCCAATCTTATTAATATTAATTATAATCATTAGAGGATCCATCTGTTTCTGTACTTTCGGAGGCGGGAGCTCTTGTGGATAGAATGTAATATTCGGCGAATCTGCACAAATATGGTCTATCAATGCATCAACATCCATCGACCTAGTGGAAGAAGGCAAGAGGATCTTTTGCAAGGCTTCCTAAAGCATACCTTGATAAACCAGAGCAAACTGAAGCAATTCCCACAGTGAGATCTTATCCAGAGTAACCCAAGGTTGCTTGACAAGATCATAATCACTAGGTGCTTTAGCTGTAGGTTTAGGAGCAAAAGGAAGACTTGGTTGTTTATTCATTTTATTCTCATACGTATGGGATACCTCACTATAAGAGGGATCCTTATAAAGATCAAGGGAACCACCATCAATAGAACAAATTGTTTTAGAAGGACTAGCTGAAGTCACGTAAATGATCAGTCTCTTAGGCCTTTGAGGGGCAGCGGAGATATAGATCACATTTACTGAATCATCACAACTAGTAGAACAATTATTTGAATACATATTCTCAACATCAATCCAAATAGGATCAAATGTGGAATAGTTATTTGAAGGAACATTCTCAACATTGATCCAAGGAGAATCAGATGTGGAAGGAGGTTCATCATTCGCTAATGCAACCTCTCTAGGAGAGAGTGCATTAGAACAAAGATGAGATTCATCATCCACAAATGCATCATCTCTAGAAGAGAGTGCATTGGAATGAACAAAAGATTCATCATTCACAAATACATCATCTCTAGAAGAGAGTGCATTGGAATGAAGAGAAGGTAGGGTAATGTTAAGAAAGGTATCAATGATTTCATCTTCTTGCAACAAAATATCCTCCAAAGCTAGAGGACTTTCGTGAGAAGGATCAAAGATACCAAGTGACATGGGTAAAGCAAAGTCACCATCACATGCATTAAATGGAATATCATTAACATTTTGAACAAAACTAGATACAAAGCTAATAAAAGAAGATATTAAATCCATTACAATTTTTTTGGTATTTTCTATGTTCTAGTAATTTGCATTGTTGGAGGTCTCCGGAGAAGAATTCGAGGTTGGAACTTGTGTCGGTCCCTAAAATTTTACTACCAAGTATTTTAGGAACTAAACAAGTTCTCTAGGAGACCTTTCCAATGGTGCAAATAGTTTTGAATTCTGAGCATCGAGTCAAAATTTATGACCCCGCCAAGTAGGGGTAAATAAGTTCCTAGTTTTTCAAAGAACACTATTCTACACGTCAGGTTCACCAAAATGTAATATAGGGGGATTTGCTACTCATGAGTTCTATTCACTCAGAGAGTCTCACGAGGTGAACTGCCCTATACTACCTCAATGGAACAGTGGTGAGAATTTCAGAATCTGAAAGAGCAGGTCACAAAGATTTTCTGGACAAATTATCAAGATCTCGGCCAAAGGACGACAACGCATAATACGAATGAGAGCACAGTGCACCGACATCCCAAAGGCGCGTTGGCATCTCATAGGGACCAAAAAGCGAGAATGTCTGAGAAAATAGCAAAGTGAATGCTTCTATCTGATTGCTAAGAACTCATAAATAATAGGGAAATAACAGAAAGTGATAGAACTGAAATAAAGAAGTAGAAATGACAAAGATAAGTAGAAGAAACAAAGTACTTATGATCATGTGAGTGATGAAGCTTCTAGCTCGTGAGTGTCTTCAATACCTGCACACAAGAGGGAGAGAGAAATTGTTGGGTGGATGAATATGGGTCTGCCTCAGTTAGACCCCGTTTTGGTGTTCCCACCTCCACATACAACCAAATAGATAGAGAGAAAAGTAGAAATGAAGTAAAGAGCACTAAAGCACTACAAAATAGTGTTATGCTACTCAACCAAGTAATAGAGGAGAGGAGTGAAAGCTTACCGCCTCCACTAAGAGCGCTCGAGGCTAGTGGGGGAGAAAATGAGAGGAACTCAAGCCTCTACTGCAATGGTGTTTTGTTCCACAGTTGCTCTATTGAAGTTGAGTGTTGATGTTGTTGATGTGAAGTGCAAAGTGTTTGGAGATTGAAGAGATGGTGAAGAAGTTGCTTAGAGCTTGAGAAGAGCTTGTGAAGCTTGTGAATGAAATGGAGAAGCTCTTGGTGAGATGTGTAGAAGATGGTAGAAGATGGTAGAGGATGGAAGGAAGATGAAATGCATCTGGAATGAGTGAATTTGAAGGGGAGATGAAGAAAACGGCCATATTCAGGTCAGTCGGCCGAGGAGGGCGTTACAAATCAACCCCCAATGGGAAGTGTAATGCCTCTACAGGCTCCAAATGCGGGAATCTGTCAGGGATGTAAGCGCGTTGCGCGAACGTCTACGTGCCGCGCGGGTGTCTTCAACGTAAATTTATCCATCGACGCTAAAAATAGGCACCAAGTATGATGCAAGTAGCAGGCACAGGTGGAATTAAGCCTCTGAACTTGGTTTTCTAAGGTGGAAAAAGGAAAAAATCAGATTTGCACATGGGGTTCAAATTCGCTCTTATACATTTTCCCCCCACTTTAGCGAGCACGAACATTGATGAGTGCTCGGTAAAGTATATCAAGAAAGAGTAGGGTTAGAAATGTATACCTGAACCATCAAGGAAGTAGATTGTGATCTGGTGAACCTGAGAGTGCAGGGTCAAAAGAGGACTTCATAATTCTGTGAAACTATGAAGCTGAAGAGAGAGCATATACTCAGGATGAAGAAGATGCAGATCTTCGATCTGGTATATACAAGAGAAGAGAAATATAGAAATGAAAAAAGTGCATGGTGAAAGCAAAACCCGCTTAGGAGTAGAACCCGCACCAAAAAGTAGGAGTGATAAAAGAAAACCCCACTCGAGGAGGAGAACTCGTATCACAAAAGAGGTGATAAAAGAAAACCCCACTCGAGGAGGAGAACCCGTATCACCAAAAGGCATGTGGTGAAAGCAAAACCCGCTCAAGAGTAGAACCCGCACTACAAAAGATGTGATAAAAGAAAACCCCGCTCGAGGAGGAGAACCCGTATCACCAAGTAAGTATTATAAAGGAGCTCCATAGGTTCTTGGTCTTGCAGAGCAAGTAAGCAGACAATCACGCAGACCATCGTCAAGTTAGAAGATTTTCAAAGGGGTCCCTTGGGAACCCTTCAAAAGAAGAGGGGGCCACTCAAGGGACGCGCTTGTTTGAAAGGTGAGGTCTAGTTAGGTTGCCCCCAAGCTAGACACGAATATATGAAATAGGTCTAGTCGGGCTACCCCCAAGCTAGACGCCAATGATTTTGTTCGAGAGAAAATATTTCAAAGAGGTCCCTCGAGAACCCTTCAAAAGAGAAAAGGGGTCCACTCAAGGGATGCCTCATTTGAAAGATATAGAAAAGAGAGGGGGTCCTTAAGAAGGACATACATCTCCGAAATGAGTTATCACTGCCCCCAATGTATAGGGGAGGAGAACCATGCAAAATACTTAGAATAGGATAGAGGCGAACCTTAATATCACTTGTCATGCAAAGTAAAGGTAGGTGCGTCAATCAAACGAGAGTTTGATGGCACCTGAATCATGAAGTTGTTGTATTTTATCTCTCAAGGCCTTACATTCACTAGTGGAATGGCCAGGTGCTCGATGGTATGCTTGATGTTACAGTGCGACATGCTAGCATCCTAGAGGCGCACTGGCATCTCATAGGGACTAGAAAGCGAGAATGTCTCAGAAAATAGCAAAGTGAATGCTTCTATCTGATTGCTAAGAACTCATAGAATATAGGGAAATAATAGAAAGTGATAGAACTAAAATAAAGAAGTAGAAATGACAAAGATAAGGAGAAGAAAGGATGTACTTATGACTGTGCGAGTGATGAAGCTTTAACTCATGAGTGTCTTCAATACCTACACACAAGTGGGAGAGAGAAATTGTTGGGTGGATGTATAGGGGCCTACCTTAGTTAGACCTCATTTTGGTTTTCCCACTTCCACGAACAACTAGATAAATAGAGAGAAAAGTAGAAATGAAGTAAAGAGCACTAAAGCATTACAAAACAGTGCTATGCTACTCAACCAAGTAATAGAGGAGAGGAGTGAAAGCTTACCACCTCCACTAAGAGTGCTCAAGGCTAATAGGGGAGAAAATGAGAGGAACTCAAGCCTCTACTACAATGGTGTTTTGTTCCACACTTGCTCTACTGAAGTGGTGGAGTGTTGATGTTGCTATTGTGAAGTGCAAAGTGTTTGGAGATTGAAGAGATGGTGAAGAAGTTGTTTAGAGATTGTGAATGAAATGGAGAAGCTCTTGGTGAGATGTGAAGAGATGTGTAGAAGA
>VDFB02264937.1:8215-34340 GCA_007258455.2 Sequoia sempervirens
TCCCCCCTCTATCTCTCCCTCTTTCTATCCTTATCTCTCGCTCTTTATCCCTTTCTCTCTATTACAAACATAACATGAGCTTGTTAGTAATGGAGCCTAATTATCTTCTTGATTAAGAGGTTTTTCTTCAGTTACGAAGAGATCCCTAGAAGTGGATGCATAGTTGATTTGAAGCTATCACTTCTCCATTGAGACATTTTTTGCACAAGCATAATTTGATAAATGGCCTACCAATTGTTCTCATGGATTGCACAAATATATGCAAAAAATAGACCAAATTTTCCCTAATTGACCTTCCACACCTCTTGGATGTACCCATTACATAGCAAGGTGCGTTTGCTAATAGAAATAATTTAAATATGTTTTAATTAATTAAATGCTCCACTAAGAACCTCACTTTGACCAACTACTAGGACCCCACTCCACTATTGGGCCCTCGTCTCTAGGTAAAATAATTATGTGAATTTACATAAAACCCTCCCACAAAAAACAGCCGGGTCAACCATTCACCAGTCCTTCCGGTGGATGAGCAGATCGGTCAAAAATGACAGACAACTAACCTCACCAATGACGACCACTCTCCCAGTGGTGTATTATTAATAAACCCACACTCTGCCTCTCAGCCTTGACAAATAAGCGAACGCAGAAGCAGAGCAAGCAAGAGCAACATCAATGGCGGTGCCAACAGTCAAGCTGGGATGTAAGGGTTTCGAAGTATCAGCACAGGGCTTGGGCTGCATGGGCATGTCTGCCTTCTATGGCCCACCTAAATCTGAAGATGAAATGATCTCCCTCATTCACTATGCTGTCTCCAAAGGCATTACTTTCCTTGACACCTCTGATATTTATGGTCCTCATACTAACGAACTTCTTCTTGGAAAGGTAGGGTGCTTTACATTAAGTGTAGTTAATCTGATTTTTAATTTTTATTTTCTTTTTCCTAATTTCTGGATTCTCATATTGTTCGATTTTAATTTGCAGTTTTTTTACTTGATTTGCAGGCACTAAAAGGAATAAGAGACAAAGTGCAGCTGGCCACCAAGTTTGGAATAAGTTATGCAGGTGGGGTAAGAGACATTCGCGGGGATCCTGCATATGTTCGTGCTTGCTGTGAAGGGAGTCTGAAAAGGCTTGATGTGGATTGTATTGATCTTTATTACCAACATCGTATCGATACCAGAGTCCCCATCGAAGTTACTGTATGTACTTCACTCTTCTGTGTGTACACGGCACATCTATATAATGTGGATTTCATTACTAAATGTCAATTTTTATTTTTCCCTTCGTCTGATTTTGTAAATCTCCTTGTTGGGTAGCCTCCTGCTTAGATGCCAAAGGCCAGTGCTGCTTACCAATTTAGATGTGGTATTTAACCCGATTATAACACTATTTTATATTTTCCCTAATTTCAACACTTTATCCTATCTCAAAGATTTAATCTTGGAGCCCTGGGTTGAAGGTTGCAATATATTTTTCACAAGTGAACTCATCTCTTTTTACCATATAAATTCTCATCTTGATTTTGTTAATTAACCTATTTCACAGTTTAGGACTGCGCAGCTATACAGTTGTATCTTACAGGTAAAGGTAAAACGGGGTTTTAGGTCACAGCTTAACCAGCAAATTCCAAGACCCTCCTTGTGGCACAAGCATGTAGCTTTATCAGGTTACCTGTGTTATTCAAATTTTGTACCTCTTAGATTTAGGCCTTGTGACCAAGCCTCAAGTGTAAGTCGGGCATTACCAATCCACCTACACCAGGTGGTCCATAATTTGAATAATTCATTTGGCATAACAGCCAGATTAACACTATTACAAATAAATTATCAAAATGATGCATTTTTAGGGTCATTATAGTTAAATGTAGGGTTTTCTTTTAGTGAGCTGAGCACTCTGCTACTATAATAGAATCACTACAAGTAGACTACAAATAAGTGCTCTACCCTCGTTCTGGAGCATTGGTTGTTTTGCAAAGGTTCATGTTGACAATGTGGGACTAATTCTTTGCCCAGGGATAGCAGCCTTTGAGGTGCAAGCTCTTAGTTCTTTGGATGGATTCCTTTGTTGTTATAAACCTCAAACATTATCCATCTCCAATGGATTTGGGAAATGTGGAATCAGGGTATTCCACCCAGTATTTAATCATTTCCTTTTGCATGGCTAGGGTTTTTCCTCAAAAAGGATGCATATAGACTAGTGATTACTTTCCCAAACTTGTTTTAGAGTAGGCTTGTTATTAACCTTTATCATTGAAAGCAGCGAACACTTTTTGCATAATCATTTTTCGTCTCCACTGTTTCTTCAATGTTGGGTTTTGATTTTGATTTTGGGCTGGTGAGGCTCAAAGCTCTAACACTATTCCACTTTTATTAGTTGCACTTACCCACTTTTAGAGCAGGGAGAGAAATGAAACCCTTTATCTTGCAAATGTTGAGTTAACCTAAGCTTGTGGCCTACTGGATCCCTCTTGACCTCAGGTTAAAAAGTGGTGCAATATTTTTCTTTACAGCTAATCATCTCCTTTGTGGATGGTGACAGTTGTTGATACTATAACAATGGAACATTGAGCTTGCCTAGCAGCCTTAGTCTTCTTTCAGCATGGCCAGGTGCACTTGTAGCTTCGTCTATAGTTTTTTTTCCCTTGAATGACTGTTGTCTAACTTTGATGATTTCCTTGGTTCAGTCAGCAATATGTGAGAAGATTGTTTCTTTGCCACCAGATTTATCCTTTTAGCATGAGCGGAGACTTATTAGCCATATCAAAGCTTAGACTTTTAAAATAGAATAGCCATAGAATTTGAAGAAAATATCCAACAGTTCTTTGCTTTGGTAGCCATGTCAGGTACATTACAGGGCATCAAAATAACATATATATATCTCCATCAGTCCATGCATGGTGTTAGTATTAGCTAATGGTGCTCATATTCCAATGTTATTGGCATTGCTTTTCTGGCAAACATCATATTTTTGGTCTTTTAACAAGCATCGCTTCTAAGTTATCATTCCTTTCTGGTAGAAGTGTAGTCTTGTAATTGCCTAGGCATATATTGACACACTTTTGAGATATATCGTAGAGGCCAGGAAGGTCCTTACAATATATCTAAGATAACATCTGTCATATGATTAGGGATTTCTTTTTTCCTGACTGACTTTAACTCTTGGTTATTCTGATGTCTTTCAATTCGCCATGTAACTCACATGTACTTAGTACTTACAGTGTTAAACAACCAAGCAATGGGCTGCCTATGATAGGTACTGAGGAAAGATAATGTCATGGCCAATAGCAGCAAGCGTTCTTTTGAGATGTACTGTAGAGGCCAGGAAGATCCTTCCATTATATATAAGATTATGTTTGTCCTATAGATGGGAATTTCTTTCTCCCGGACTAACTTTAACTCTTGGTTATCCTGATGTCTTTGGATTCGCCATGTAACTGACAATATACTTGCTACTTTGAAAAGCCAACAGCAATGTATTGCTTATAATGGGCATTGAGGACTGATAATGGCATCGACCACAGCAGCAAGGACTCTTATGTTTGCTTATGTTTGGTTTGTGATTTCCTTTTTTAATGATTTGGTGGAGAGGATGGAAGAGTAGGGTTTTAATGCATGGCTTGAGCATTAGATGGTGTTCGAATCTGGTTTCACTGCTTGCCGCATTGTACGCTTACCTTATAACACCGTATATTATCTTCTAAGTTTTTCAACTTTAATGTGGTAAACTGTCCTTATGTTTGGCTTTCCAATTTTATGCAGAATTGTAAAATTAAATTTTCATACTCTAGTCATCTCTTAGATGTTTGCTCTTGCCCTCTTAGCAAGTTTTGATTTAGTAATCACTTCTGTTGATTCTTTATCTGAACATCACCCCTTAATGATAGATTTCAGTAAATGCATTGCTATTGCTTGATACTATGGTTGCTTGTGCAACTATTACAGATTGGAGAAATGAAGAAATTGGTTGAAGAAGGGAAAATAAAATACATTGGACTTTCTGAGGCTTCTGCATCAACAATTCGAAGGGCGCATGCTGTTCATCCTATTACAGCAGTTCAAATAGAATGGTCCTTGTGGACTAGGGATGTAGAGGAAGAAATCGTTCCAACTTGCAGGTATGTGGATTTTCAGCATTAGACTTTTTCATCTTAAATTGTTCTATATTGAATGATTAACACTTCAATTTTTACTTGTAGGGAGCTTGGTATTGGAATTGTGCCATATAGCCCTCTAGGCCGAGGTTTCTTCTCTTCTGGAGCAAAGTTTGTTGAAAGCTTAACAGATAATGATTTTAGAAAGGTATTTGCATTCATTGAGTCCTCTTAGTCTTTGCATTAATGATGATTATTGAAATTAAAATTGTTGTTTATTCACAAGGCCAAAGTTGTGAGTACATTATCACCCATTCTAGGTTTCTGTACATTATGGCAAGTCCTTTCAGCTTCCTGGGTGTGTGTGAGTTTAAAGGAGAGTGGGTACCTTGCTAGAAACGTTGGTTTCCTCCTTTTACTTGAGGACTTATATGTAGTAGTAGGAAGTCTTGAATTTCATTTTGAGTTGTTTAACTATAAATTTATTTTTATATATTTTTAATTGAGATGATGTTTTTGATTATGTGAAATTATTATATTTGCAGCATTTACCCAGGTTTGCAGGAGAGAATCTTCAGAAAAATAAGATTATATTTGAGAAGCTTTCAGCAATTGCTTCAAGCAAAGGGTGCACTCCAGGGCAACTTGCACTTGCTTGGGTTCAGCACCAAGGGAATGATGTTGCACCAATCCCTGGGACAACCAAAATTAAGAACTTTGAGGAGAACATTGGTGCTCTTTCTGTGAAGCTCACACCCGAGGAGATGAAAGAAATAGAAGCCATAGTGTCCTCTGGTGGTGTCCATGGAGACCGATACGGAGACATGGATTTTACATGGATGAATTCGGAAACACCTCCTCTCTCTTCATGGAAAGGCATATAAATAATTTTGGTAGTTTATCATTTTATGTCTAGTTGTATGCAAGCTAAATAAGTGTATTCCACTCTTTTAAACTAAGGACTGACAATGCAAAACAAGGAAAGTTTCCTCTTGAGACTCGAGAGTTTTTGCTCAAAGGACATAGCTTTTTTGAATGTACATTGGTCTTTATGTATGATGAGGTATCAACAAAATTCAGTGTGCATTTTCAAAAACTTGTGATAAACAAGACTTCTTATTTTGTAAAAGTGGTCTCATTTTTTCTTCTAATAATACTTTTCATTTAGAAGATAGAATTCTCAAAAATAGTCTTGAAAATACATTTAAGATCTACAGTGCATCAACCCTATTCATGTTCAAATTAGAGTAAATGACGTAGAAACATCTCACTTCTACAAATATGTTGTAGAAGGTCTACTTTAAGGAGAGGATTTAAATTTCACACCATGTTAGCGGTAAATGTCAGAACTTTTTTTACCACTTTACTCCCTTAATTTGTTGTTAAAAAATATGTCAATTTTATATGGTTTGACATATAATTGATAATTAATATTTAATTCAAATAAAATACATATCAAAAACTCTTAAAATAAATAGAGACTGTATTTTTATTTAAATTACTATATTAGGAATTGTATAAGTTTATGCAATGTGAGGGGTTTTTTAAAAATAATTTAGTTTTATATATTACTTTATATAAGTTTTTATATCTTCATATTTATAAAAAAATGTTGGTGGAAAAAATAAACCTCAAATTCCAAGTAAGATCATACTTTTAAATAATATATTAAAAAAGAAAAAAAAAATAGTAGCAAAGCCATTAAGTAGCTAGAGTTAGGTGACTTGTTGAACCATCAAAAAGGTCTTGGCTGCCAGGAATAAACTCTTAACTTGCAAAAGCACATTCTTCATTAGCTTGCTCACCATCTAGAAGCTAAGCAACGATCCTTGTAAAATAAATAGTTGGAGCAAGGTGAAGAAATTTTTATTATTTGGACCATCAGAAACACCTCATGAAGGGCACTCAAGAAAATAGTATCACTCAAAAATTATTTGACTACCAATGTGAAGACTTTTATGCCCTAATTCTCTCTTAGTATTTGCATTAGTTACTTTGTGTGGATTTATTCCACATGTTGCATGGAGTTGTAATAATGTAATGAATTCATATTAAGCATGTGGATTTATTCCACATGGGTTGGCAAATATGAAGAGCACTCTTCAAAAATATGTCACTCAAAAATTATTTGATAGCCATGCATGTTAGGACCCTTATGTCCTAACTCTATTATTATCTACATTATTTGCTTTGTGTGTATTTATTCCACATGCATTGGATAGAGTTGTAATAGTGTAATGAATTCATACAAGGTGTGAATTTATTCCAAATGGGTTATATCTCTAGGTCGTTTTTTGTTATGTTTATATATTGAGGGTTTTGATGAATAAATAATCTTCCAAAATTATATTTGTTATTAGAGCTTTGCTCCTAAGGAGGTTGCACCCTCAAAGTGACCCATAATATTTACTATTCTCTAAGTTTGTTGAGCATCTTATTTTTGCTTTGATCCTTTTTTGTAGATACAATTGTATCAAGTGGTATTAAACCTCTTTCTAGGGTTGCAATTCATAGCATACATTGAGTTGGATTATTGCAACTACTTGCCATAGGCTTCATGCAAATTCATCGCCAACAATTCATCGCCCAACAATTCATTGCCATGACAAATTCATCTCATGGAAAATTCACCACCAACAATTCACTATCACAAATAATTCATCACATTAACATTTTTTAATATACATTTCCAAGACCTTGAGATTTTTTTTGCAAAAGAATAATTTCCATCACATTAATAATAGAGATGATTGATATTGTTGTATAATTGGTTTACTAGAACAAAATAAAATATATTGAAAAAAGTTTTCATTTTTATATCATAAATCAAGGAATTGAAGGGAGATAGAGGACGGGAGGATGGGATGAAGTGCTGCAAACACAAGGGTTTGGAGGCCCGTGGTCTGTAATTGGTTGCGGGTTCTCCTTTTTTCTCCTTTGGTGGCCTTTGCATGAGGTGATTTCAGCTTCCTTTGGCCAGATTTCTCTTTCCTTTGGCTGTGATTGTCTGTGGGGGGTTGTTTCAGCTTATGGGGGGGCAGGGGTTGTTTTTCTTTTTTGTTTCCTTGGTGCAGTTGTGGGTTTGGGGTTGGGTTCTTTCTACTTTTAGGGGGGGTTCTTTTGCTTGGATTATGGCGGAGTAGCAAGTCTCTTACAGTTTGGTGGTGGCTGATCGTGGTGGGTTTCATAATGGATCTTCTTCGAGGTTGAAAGCTTAGCAGTTTGAGTCATTTTATGTGGGGGAGGGCCCTAAACTAAAGAAAGTGAATGGTTGTTTGCCCAAGAGTTAGGATTGTCCGGTCTTGGTTCTTTCTCCAGAATTTGTGGTTGATGATGTTTCTTGTTGGAGTAGAAATGCTTTAATCTGCAAATTTCTTAGGATTAGTATTCCTCTGCTGGCTTTGGATGCTTGGAACAAGCATACGTGGCAGGTTAAGGGAAACATGGAGCTAATGGTGGCTGCAAACAACTATTTTGTGGTTGTTTTCTCCAATATGGCTGATAGGAATTAGGTGTTTGAGGGAGGACCCTACTTTTATAATCATGTTGGGTTGTTTATAAAACCCTAACATATGGGTTTTAATACAACTGAAGAATTGTCGTCAAGGGTTCTAGTCTGGGTCCGTCTACTGCGGCTTCCCTTGGAGTTTTGGAGAGAAGATATTTTACAACAAATTATGGCTCTTCTTGGTAAGCTTGCTACAATTTCTCAACAAACCCTTGAAAGAAAGGTAATTTCCTTTGCTCGGATTTGTGTGGAGGTTGATTTGAATAATCCCTTGTCGGATTCTCTGGAAATCTATCTTGGTTCTTTGTCTTGGATTCAACAACTTGATTGTGAGTCCTTTCCTTTTCGTTGTTGGATTTGTCATGAGTATGGACATATTCAGAAGCAATGTCCTAGGATTAATAAGGCTCCTCCTTCTAATTCCTCCTCTTTGTCTTCAGCTCCAAAAGTAGTTATGGTGGATAAAGGGAAATCTTTCATGATGGAGGGTGAATCGGATAAAGATGGCTTTGTGCTGATTAAGCCTCCGGCTAAGGGTCGTGGTCAGAGGAGATTGTTCAAGGACAGGAAGAATGAAGAGGACTTTAATCGGTTTGAGGTGTTGGACACCTCAACCTTGGAGGAAGGAATCATGTTGGATGTGCCTTCTAATGTTGTTAGTATGGGTTGTGTGGTGGGTCAGGGATAGGTCTCCGATTAAGATATTCATTTATCACAGGGTGTGCAGGATCTACTAGTATCTCTGAATGACCATATGCAAGATGAAGATGATATTGTTTTGGCAGATTTGGAAAAGGATGGGCTAATTTTTGGCAAGAGCAAGGGGTCTTCTCTAGCCATGGGGGTGCAACAACTCATGATTACGAAGGATTTGTCTGAGCACTCTTCTAAAAGTGGTCGCAAGAAGGACCTTGAGAAGATTAAGTGTACTGGAGATTTGTTGGTGGAATTTGGGTCTGTTAAACTCATTGATGCCCACTTTTCTCCATCTCCCCCATGATTGTTCTCTCATGGAATGTAAGGGGGTTGAATAGCACCTCTCGTCAAAAGGCTATTCATGATTTGGTTGTTGTCCATTCTCTAGACATTTATTTTGTTCAGGAGACTAAACTTTCAGTTGATTTCATGCTTCAACGTGCTTCTCATATCTAGTATTTTGGTCAATGTTAGTGCATTGGTTCTCAGGGGAGTTTTGGGGGTTTGGCTCTTTTTTGGGATTCAAGAAAGATTGCTCCACTTTGGTGGATTTCCAATCACTCTACTATTTCCATGGTTGCCTCTTCATTGGAAACTAGTCAGACCATTTTGGTTACTAATGTTTATTCCCTGATTGATATTCGTGGAAAATTCCAGCTTTGGGCTCATATAAGGTATGTTAGATCTTGTGCTCCATATCTTCCTTGGATTTTAGTTGGTGATTTTAATTTTGTGTTGAGT
The DNA here is from genome assembly GCA_007258455.2 of Sequoia sempervirens. Classification (NCBI taxonomy): domain Eukaryota; kingdom Viridiplantae; phylum Streptophyta; class Pinopsida; order Cupressales; family Cupressaceae; genus Sequoia; species Sequoia sempervirens. The sequence continues at coordinate 17,251 of VDFB02264937.1, forward strand.
TTGGAGGAGAAAAGAGGTGGGTTGCCTCGACTTGGTCCTGCTTCTGATCTTTTTCGAGAGAATGTGGATTTGCTAGCTTTAGTTGATGTTAAGCCTTCTAATGGGGTTTTTACTTGGAATAATAGATGGAGTGGAGAGGAAGTGATCTTTGAAAGGTTGGATAGATTTCTTGTTTCTTGTTTTTGGATGGGAGGTAGGTTGGTTACTGGTTATGAGTTTCTTGATTGGAGGGGTTCAAATCATTGGCCAATTAAACTTTTAGTAACTTATTTTACATCTCCCGAGAATAATCCCTTTAAGTTTTAGCTTATGTGGCTTTGGGAATCTTTTTTGCATGATCTTATGGCCCAGTGGTGGCATGATGGCAGCCTTGCTTATGGTACAACTATGCAAACCTTTGTTAAGAAACTTTAGTATGTTAAATTTCACTTTAAGAGATGGAATAGGATGAGTTTTGGTAACTTAAGGTTATGAAGAGGGATTCCCAAGCACGCCTTGATGATTACTCACCAAATTTGAGATTTTGGTTTCTCGGATGCTTTAGGTCAAGCAGAATCCTGGGCTGCAAGAGTAGTGGAGGAGTGGGAGCTTTAGGAGGATATCTTCTAGAAGAAAAGGGCTCGGATTGATTGGCTTCAAGAAGGGGACAAGAATACTGCTTTCTTTCATCATTTTGTGTAGGCTTGTTGCAATAGAAGTTTTATCTCCTCTCTAGTCACTTGGATGGGATTCACATTTCTTCTTTGCAAGCTTTATCTCGTGAGGCTAGACAATTTTATTCTGCTCTTTTTTCTGAGGATTGGCCCCCTGCAGAAGATGAGGAGAATTTGATCCTTTCTTGTATTCCTTCCTTGATCTCCAAGGAGATGAATGATTCCCTCTGATTTCTTTGCCTGAATTGGAGGAGGTTGTTTTTGGGATGAATAAAGGGAAAGCCTGTGGTCCAGATGGTTTTCTTGTTGATTTTTTTCAGGAATTTTGGGATATTATAAGTTTGTATTTGTTGGAGGTTGCTCGAGAATCTCTTCACAATAAGTAGATGCTTCATGCCTTGAACTCTACTTTTTTGGTTCTCATTCCTAAAAAGGAAGGTGCTGATAAGCTTGAATTCTTTCGACCTATTGCTCTTTGCAATGTGGTGTACAAAATTATTACTAAACTAATTGTAGAGAGGCTTAAAGTTTTTCTTCCTTCTGTAATCTCTAAAGAGCAAAGGTGTTTTGTGGCTGGTAGACAAATCTTGGATGGGGTGGTGGTTGCTTTTGAAGTCATTCACTCTATGGTGACTTCTAAGGACAAGTCTATGTTTATCAAATTGGATATGGCCAAAGCTTATGATAAAGTTAAGTGGAAATTTTTGCAGAAAATTCTCTTAGGCTTTAGTTTTAGTTATGATTGGGTCAATTGGACTATGAGTTGTGTTACCTCTTCCTCTTTTTTAGTTCTTATGAATGGGGAATCTTTTGAGATTTTTTAGGCTTCTAGGGGACTCCGTTAAGGAGATCCTCTCTCCCCTTATCTGTTTATTATTATGGTTGAGGGTCTAGGCAGATTTCTTAAGTCGTGGGTTTCCTAGGGTAGGATTCAAGGTTGGTGTTGGGGCAATGGGTTGCCACGACTCTCTCATCTTCAATTTGTAGATGACACTTCTCTTATGGGGAGGGCTCATCTTCAGGAGGTTGTTTCTTTTATGTGGGCTTTTATATTTACCTCGTCATTTCTAGTTGGAAAGTCAATGACAACAAATCTTCTATCTTCTTTTTTAATACTCCTCAAGCTATTCAATGACAAATTGCTATATTTTGAGGTTTCAAATTGGGTCTCTTCCCTTTGTCTATTTGGGAGTACCTCTTGTTGTTGGTAGGTAGCCTAGGTCTTCTTGGAAAAGCTTGCTTGATAAGTTGCACAATAAAGTCAATCATTAGACTCATCATTGGCTTTCTACTACTGCAAGAGTGACTCTTCTGAAGTCTATTATCCAAGCTCTCCCTATTTACAAGTGTTTTGTTCAGACAACTCCTTTGTATTTCTTAATGAGGGAATTTAATGCTCTCTCACGACAATTTCTTTGGAGTGGTAATTTGCAATTGGCTAAGTGGAGTCTTGTTAAGTGGGATACAGTGTGTAGGCCGAAAAAAGAAGGGGGCCTTAGATTGTGTTCTTCTATTTTGAATGGGAAAGCTCTTGTTGCCAAGTTATATTGGTGTTGGTGTACTAGTCAGCATCAACTTTGGGCCTGTATTCTTACCCACAAGTATCTTAAGGATGTTAATACTTTTGATGTTCCTCGATTCCCTTTAGAAGGAATGGGGTCTATGATTTAGAATACCCTTAAATCAGGGGCTCAGTTGGGTAACAAGGGTATTTTTTGGATATTTCATATGGGTTCTCAAGCTCTTTTTTGGTGGGATTCATGGGATGGTCATCCTCCTATTTTTTTTGCTTACCCTCACCTCTAGTCTCTTTGTGATCATTTTATTGTTGCAGGTTGGAATATGATTGAGCATTATAAGTTTTTTCAGAATATTGGACTGGCTACTAGCCTTAGATGGAAGCACTCCTCAGATTGGCCGCTATGAGGGTCGAAGGGGGATAGGCAAGGGTTGGCTTAGATTCTTGCTTCACATGAGTGCAATTCCATGGCGGGGAAAGATGTCTTGGCTTGGAATAACAATGATTTATCTGGTAAGTACTCTATTTCAGCAGGTTATGATGAGTTGGTTAGGTAGGTGTTTGGGGACATTGAGGTTCCTTGGTGGAAGCAGGTGTGGAATAAAGTTTCTTGGCCCAAGTGTAATTTTTTTAGTGCCTAGTGGCTCAGAACTGATGTCTTACTTGCGATAACTTGTGCAAGAGGGGGTTCTAGGGTCCCTTGATGTGCGTTTTGTGTTGTAAAAGGTGAAGAGAGTATCTCTCATCTCTTCTTCCAATGTTCCTTTTCTAAGAGGCTTTGACACCTCTGGTGGGTTGTGTGGAACCAGGCTTGCTGGCATGTCTCTTCTTTGGCAGAGTTCTTTGTTCAGTGGGGGAAGGGCCCTATTAAGACCTCTTTTCTTCAAGTTACTTGGGCTCTAGGACCGACTTTTATTATCTGGCATATTTGGCTGGAGAGGAATTGTAAGATTTTTCAAGATGTGAAGTTGGTTGTCCAACATATGTGGTGGAAGATTCTTCATTCTTTGGGTGAAACTACTATGACTAAGTGTGACTTGGCTGAGGGTGTGGATCCAGGAGAGGTTTCCTTTTGTACTCGTCTCAATCTTCCTCTTTTGAGGAGGGTTGCTTAGAGTGCTGGTCAAATCATGAAAAATAGATGTCGTCATCCCCTTCGAAAGATAAATAGGGAGGGGCGTTGGTGTCCTCCTCCTCAGGGTGTGTTGAAAATCAACATAGATGATTCTTCTCATGGAAATCTTGGCCATGTTGGTATTGGAGGTGTTGGGCGGACTAGTTCTAAGACTGTTGAGTTTATCTTTTCTATTTATAAGGATTGGTACACTAACAATGTGATGGAGGCTCTTGCCATTTTATGTGTTGTGGAGTGTGATTGTGCTCTCGGGTGGAGATAGATCATTTGTGAATTTGATTCTTAGGTGGTAGTGACTTTACTAAAGAGGCAACAACTATCTAGGATGCTAGTTGGCATTTGGTTGTTATTACAAAAGAAATTCTTCATCTATGTGCTTCCTTGGATTATGTTTCTTTCTGTCATATTCTGCGTGAATGGAATGGGGTTGTGGATTGTTTGGCTAAATGGGCTTATGACATTTGCAAGATTAGAATATCATGAAAAGGGGTCAATTACCCTGAATTTGTCACAAAAGTTGAACCAATTAGTGGATATTGATAGGGATGTGTAATGCCCTTGCTTTGTATTGCTATTTTTTGGATTGAATAAATTTTTATCCCTCTTTTAGTTTAAATATCATAAATCAAGATTTCTAATTGATATGTGATGAATTATCCACGACGATGAATTTCTGGTGGTGAATTTTCCATGAGATGAATTTGTCATGATGATGAATTGTTGGTGGTGAATTTTCCTAGAGCCCTTGCCATATGCTCTCACCTCACCCTTTATAGAATTTTGGCGATTACAGAGTGATGAAAGTAGGGTGATTTCTACGAGTTACTTTTTAATTGCTTACTAACTACCCATTGTATTCTCTTAGCCTTTTTAGTTGGATCTTGGTGATCAAAAAGTGTTGAGAATGATGGGGTACTAAAGAGTTTTTGGGCCTCATGTTTTTTCCTATTATAGTGGTTTAGGTTAACAAATTTACGCCAAAAGTTTCAAAATATTATAGAGTTGTCATTATTAGCTAAACATGTTTCTACATGTGAAGTGAGGTGGGAGATGATTCACCAATTCTTAGGGATCAAATAATATATGTAGACAAATTTTAGCTTCCTTGTAACTTTGGACATATTAGAGGACCCTTTATAGTTAGGAGAAGCTTAGCCATAGGAAGCCATCAACCGGTTGAATATGTGGTGCATTGGTGAGTGCCAAGGCCTAACAAGTTACTCTCTTTGTATCTTAGAGACAAGATAGTGCAACTACATGTATGATGGAACTTGTGATGGCTTGTTATCAAAATATAACAAAGTTTTCATAAGAAACTTGGTACTTTCTTGTTTTGTAATTTCTTATTTTGTCAACTTTTAATTAGAAGAGTCTTGATTCAAAACCCATGTTCTTTCTGTTTGGTCCTTTCTTAGACTCCATCCTCTATTATTTCATGTGTTAATTCAAATTTACATCTAGGAATTTTGATTTTAATTTTATTTGTCCTTTTCTTTTGTCACAAGTTGTTCCAATTTATCTATATGATTTAATGTTAAATTAGATACATGGTTGATCAAAGCACATGGGAATTATTTTCACATTTTTATCCTTCAATGAATCTCTTGAATCATATTTATTTTTTATGGCTAAATTTGCTTTTATATCACATTGGAGTTTCTTTATATAACCAAGTTTACTTTTGTATGAATCCAATATAACTTTTAATTGGTTTTAATAATGCATCACATCCATGATTATTAACTCTATTTTCTCAATGTTGAATTTCACAATGGTTTGAAAATAAATCACATTTGAAGGGCTATCACACTCCAAGTCTTTTATTTTGCACCTTTTTGCTTTCAATTTTCCCATGAATGTATTTTTTTAAAAGTTTAATCAAGTACACAAGTAATTTAGTAGTAGTTTCATTTCAAGATCTATTCAACGAGGAGATTGTTGAAAGAATGGAGGAGTTCATTTTTAATTGAATAGCAGAAGATCAACACTTCAAAAAGCAAAAATAACAAGTGCTATTCCATAAAATATCTTTGACCTTATGAATGTTAAATCTTATTATCTAATTCATTTTCATGATCAACAAATGCATATCACCACGTGACATACTAAGTGCTCTAAGATTTTTACACCCAATGGACTCAACCCTAGTTTTAAAATTTATTTAATAAATGGAATTCCTTCGGCCCAATGTATTTATTCATAATAGTTTACCTTGGAAGGGTCGCAGATGGATGAATGATTACTTGCGAGTCTAAAGCTTGATATACCTAATATTCGTATTATATTTAGTTTGTTCTCCAGAATTCAAGTTCATTAAAATGGACACTAAGGTATGACTTTTCCATGACATATTTTTTTCTATAGGTATAGTTTAAATGTTTCCTTTTAAATTTTGAGGTTGAGATTTAAATTAGGCTATATCTCCATGATGCCTTCCTTGGAAACTAATTGAATTCTTTTGTAAGAAAAACTATTAAATAATTGCTTTGAGGAAGTTTTTAAGCTAGTAATTGATGTTCATGGAATTTTCATTGGCAATGATTGTTGATGGTTTCTCAAAGTGGATGAATCAATAGCTACCACGATCGAAGGTAATGATTTAAGGCCTAACTATGCTTGTTATCCATGATATGTTGTAAACCTTATTGTGTGTTTAGATGGTGTTGATCTAATTTTGTAATGAGGTTGGTGACTAAGTATATATGGGTTCATAATTATGAATTTGATAAGTTATGTATTAGTATAGTTGTATTTATGGTTACACATATATCTATTTTGTTGCTTATATCATACTTTGATAAGATTGTCAAACAATAAGGTAAGTGAATTTGATTATAACTAGATGCATGACATCAAAATAGTCATTATTTACTCTTATACAATTGTTTTAAGCAGACTAAATAATCATATCTTAATGATGTTACTAAACCTTAAATTTCATGACTATATTTTTATGAATGAGCATGATAATAAGATTTGAATAAGATAATATTGTTTGTTCATTTCTATTTAAAATACATAACCTTACATACTAATCAATACATAAAAGACAACCAAATCATTAAATCTAAAACATAAAAATATAAATATACAATTTCTATAATTACATTAATTAAAATTTAATAATAAAAATAAAGGTCCTAAAACACTAAACAGTACTTTTTTAATTAAAAAAAAATTTAAATGAGAGAAATATATATAAAAGACGCACAAATACTTACATAGAAATTGAGAGGTTATATCCAAAGAAACAGACAATCATGGGTGTGCAGCCATCTTGTTTAATTTCATAACTTTATTTATGAATAATAATTATTAATTAGTACAATTGTTAATGTTACCAAGAACTTTTGACAAAAAAGGCCGGTCTCATCATTCCCCGGCCCCTGGTAGTTGAGTAGGTAAAAATGAATAATCGAGTTAGACAAAATGAGTCACATCTGACGTATTATTGTGTGGTTTAAGAATTGCCCTGTGTAAACTCATCTCCTGCCTCTCTGCCCTGACAAAAGCAAAGGCAGAAGCAGAACAGACAAGAGCAACAGCAATGGCAGTGCCAAGGATCCAGTTGGGAAGCCAGGGTTTTGAAGTTTCAGCACAGGGATTCGGCTGCTTTGGCATGTCTGCCCCCTATGGCCCCCCCAAGCCTGAAAATGAAATGATCTCCCTCATTCACCATGCTGTTTCCAAAGGCATTACTTTTCTTGACACCTCTGATGTCTATGGTCCTCACACAAATGAACTTCTCCTTGGAAAGGTGGGGTGCCTTGCATTAACTGTAGTTAATCTGATTTCACAAGGGTTTTTTTTCTGGATTCTCATATGGTAGGGTTTTAATCTGCAACTTTCTGACTCGATTTGCAGGCACTAAAAGGAATAAGAGACAAAGTGCAGCTCGCCACCAAGTTTGGAGCAAGCACTACAGGTGGGAAAGTAGAGATTCGTGGAGATCCTGCGTATGTTCGTGCTTGCTGTGAAGGGAGTCTGAAGAGGCTTGATGTGGATTGCATTGATCTGTATTACCAGCATCGTATAGACACCAAAGTACCCATAGAAGTTACTGTATGCACTTTACCCTTCTCTGTGGATTGGGCTGTTCCATAAACTGGATTTATGCATTTGACTGTTGTTCCATACTTTGGTTGCTTTGTGTATCTATGGCAGATTGGAGAAATGAAGAAACTGGTTGAAGAAGGAAAAATAAAATACATTGGACTGTCTGAGGCTTCTGCATCAACAATTCGAAGAGCCCATGCTGTTCATCCTATTACAGCAGTTCAAATAGAGTGGTCGGTGTGGAGTAGGGATGCTGAGGAAAAAATCATTCCAACTTGCAGGTATGTGGGGTTTTGAGAGCTACGATTTATCATCTTTAACTTTGTATTTTTATTGATTAATGTTTCATTTTTTACTTGTAGGGAGCTTGGTATTGGAATTGTGGCATATAGTCCTTTAGGCCAAGGTTTCCTCTCTTCTGGACCAAAGATTGTTGAAAACTTGGACGATCAAGATTTCAGAAAGGTAATTCTTCTTTGCATTAATAAGTTTTAATTCTTCTCTGTGTTAATAAGTTTTATTATCTGTTTAGGTCATTGGTAGATATTTCTTATTATAATTTGTAATATTTTTGATTTGGATTATTGAATAATAAAATTATTTTTTAATTATAAAAGTAAAGTTATAGAATGTAAGCTTTTGGATTCAATCATGTTTGGTTTTCTTTAGATGTTTCAGATCACACTTAATGATCCATCATTAGGAATAGGAAAGGAAGTCAGACTCTTTTAGATGATGGATCATTGAGTGTGATCTAAAAAGTTGAAAGAAAAACACACAGTTGAATCCAAAACCTTAGATTCTATAACTTCATGGGCTATGGACTAAAATTAAAGTTTTGAGTTTCATTTTTATCAATTTTTAGTATGTTCTAATTTTAATAAGCTTTTTGTAATTTTGTGATTATACGTGACATAGAAAGTAACTATTTTGGGTTATATATAAGTTAGAAGTTTTGAACTTCATTTTATATAATTTAATTATGAATTTACTTTCATATGTTTATAATTTAGACAATCCTTAATTTTGAAAATGTACTTTCTTTTAGCATATTTTGCCAAGGTATACCAGAGAGAACCTTGAAAAGAATAAAGCTATATTTGAGACATTATCATCAATTGCTTCAAGAAAAGGGTGTACCCCAGGGCAGGTTGCACTTGCTTGGGTTCAACACCAAGGAAATGATGTTGCACCAATCCCGGGGACAACCAAAGTCAAGAACTTTGAAGAGAATGTTGGTTCTCTTTATGTGAAGCTAACAACTGAGGAGATGAAAGAAATAGAAGCCAAGGTGTCTTCTAATGGCGTTTATGGAGTTCGATACCATGACATAAATTTTACATGGATGAATTCAGAAACACCTCCTTTGTCTTCATGGAAAGGGTTATAGGTAGTTTCAATCATATATATTATCTTTATACATGGCTAGTTATATGCAAGCTAAATAAGTGGATTCTACTTTTTTCTAAAATAAGAAGAAAATATTATGTCAAAGAGGATGCATAAAGTACATGAAAAGTTTGATTTGACTTCAAACTTCTCAAAAGATAACCTTTTATAATGTGCATTGATCCTATAGCTCGCTCTAATTATCATGTATGATGAGTTTCAACAAAAATAAGATGTGCATATTCAAAAACATGTCATGAGTAACATTATTTTTGTTTTAGAGAGATGGCCTTGAAAGGCCATTCAAGAAATAAAGTAGGTCAGCTCTATTCTAATTCATCTTAGAGTAAATAATGTTAAAGTATCTCATATTTGTAAGGTATTTTCTAAATTTTTTGCTTAATGGAGAGTATACTCATATTTCATGTTTGTGTAGACATTTTAAAGTATATTTATGTGATCAAGGTCTATATTATCAAATTAAAAATCTAACGTGGTTGTATGAATAGCTATTTACATATAGATCATATTTCTCAATATATTAATATACAATTAACTTTGTTGGGCGATTGCTTGTTCTATGGGTTCTAACATTCTATTTTTTTATTAATTATTATTTATTGAAAGTTATGTGTAATAATTCTTTAACATTTGTAATAAATGTATTATAAACATTAATTCTATATGGGTGTAGAGAAACTCCTTTGCTAGTCTTAGTTAATCTAATGATGTAGCTAACATATATTGTATAGATAAATAAATAGATCACACTTCTAGAGGATTCCATTAGGATGACATGGAGGATCATGTGAAAGGTGAAGGTTATGTATAGTTTGATTGTAGCAACAAGGTAAATGGATTGATTTGAAAAACATTCATTACATAACTTACAAAAGAATACAATTACTAAATGAGGCATGGCATGGTAATTTAGGGTGATAATGTAATACATAGGGTTTATGAAGTGGCATTGTAAAAAGGGTCTATTACAATTCTAGCTTTGTGTGGAGAATTATCATAAGCTATATTGTGAATAATATTACTTATTGGGCTATTCATTTTATTTTAAAAAGTGGTAGCCTTGTATATGAAATAAAATGGTAGGCATGGAATGATTTTTTTAGGTGATAGGAGCATGCATAACACTTTACATCAAATAGGGTAAAACAAGCATTTTATGTTTGTCTTTGTGTAGGGAATAATTATAAGCTATGTTGTGAATAATCAAATTTGTTGGTTTATTTATTTTCTAATATGAAAAATTGTAGCCTTTCACATGAAATAGAAGCAATTGAATGTAAAATATAATTTTGGTTTTAATGACCATTGGGATTTCGAGTGTTTTATCTCTATTTATTGTCCTTTGTGCTTTGCCCACCCATGAACATGTACAAATTTTATCAAAAATAGAGATGATGAAATGATTAATGAAAAAATCTCTATTGATAGGAATGGTTTGAATGGTGCACCCAAATATTTGAAGGTGTTTTAAAGTAATATGAGGTCCAACATGATGAAAAATATGTTGTAGGCTTTATTTGTATCTACATGAGAGGAGATGGCTTCTATTATTTAAATATCTTACTAAAGAATTGATACCAATGAGGTACCTTATATACTAAATAGTTGATTCTTGTGTATTCTTAACAATTTTTTTCCCTTTTGGTTATCTCTACATGTTGGACAAGAAGTTTGGTCCATAGAAATGCTAGGTTTTTCAAGCTCTTATGTGTATGTCTTGTAAATATTTTTGGCTTATGTACACCAATTCTATTCTTGAAATGTCAATGAGAGGAATGCATTTTATTCAAGAAATACCTTGATGTAGGTGGTACCTACGGTTGATTCTTAACTAGATCCTCAAAATTTTCCTTTGGAAGGGGGTCTCTTGTTTTCATTTTCTTGAATAATAGCCATATATATTATGGTAAAAATTATTGCATTTATCATATATATGTCCTAGAATGACAACTTTTATGTAATATTCCTAAACACATGTGATTAGTTATGCGGGAAAAGATAATAAGGATTGCAACTAGGAAATCATTAAAACTCACCATCTCTAGAGATTGGATATTATAATCATTGTTTAGAATTGTTTTATTTTAACAAAATTAATGATTTTTTAATATATATTACATATTACATTATTGTATAAATTGGGAAAATATATGGACATGTGATGACTTTCATAAAAAAATCATATGCATGGATGGGAAAACTAAGGTAGGAAGGTTTTAGTAGTATAAAAATTTGGGTTTTTTGTACATTTAAATATAACAATCCATAACATGAGAATTTATCTCACTTATTTATCATAGGTATCTAAATAAGTGAGATGTGGGATTCCAACATGAACACCTTCTACCTGTCTTAAAAGAGGTGACCATTATGTACTTTTGCTTATACCCAACATACTCCATCTCATAGATCCTTGTAAACACTCAAACAAATGCAAAATACCATTACCCCGAATGGTCCAAAAAATGTGAAATACCATAACCCCAATGATCAACAAATGTGAAGTATGATTAACTCCAATGGTCCAAAAGTTTTTGACTAGGTTTTGATTAACTCCATGTGAAGGATCCCTTAATCTTAAGACGACACTCTTACAATGCTTCCCTTATACCAAGTGAACATACTCTAGACCCTCCTCTATATTTAAGGAAACTTAGGGACATAACTGATAGACATCCAATTATTTGTTATAAAAATTTGTTTCTTACAAAGATATTTCTTAGAAAATTTTGGTTTGTCATAAAGATTAAATTAAAATTAAAACGTTTGAAATTTTGAGTATGTCAAAAAGATTAAATTAACATGAAAATTTTCATTAAATCCAATATTATTTACAAGATACATCACAGAAAAAAGTGTGTAGAGATTGAAATATTTAAACAAATAAATTGTATAGAAATTATCAATATAACATTATTCACTATGTAATACCATTGTGAAATATTTTTTCCCTAAATACACTAGAAAATATAATAAATTGAATTTTCATTAATCTATAAATTTTACTAAAATCCAACAAAGAAAGTTTTGATCTAAGATAATATTAATTTTCAGTTATAAAATTTTATTTGTTAATAGCAACAAAATTGACATAAATGGAATTTAAAAACTTAATACCTATAGATAACTATATTTGAATCTAAAAGTTGGAGCCTCTCACAGACACTCGCATTCTATAGCTGCCCCGCTATGCATCGCACTCACTTTGCCAATGCACACTACACAACCAAAACAAAGAATGGAAATTGCTTAGAAAAAAAAAATGATTATTTTTCTTATCCAATAGAAAATATGTCATTTCATAAGCATTTTCTTTCATTTTCCCTCCCTTGTAATTTATTTCAATCTTAGCTCAACAAGTGTTAATAAAATGCTTTCTCACTAGTGATGTATTTATTTACTAGACAATATTGAAAAATATGAAATGGGTTGTGTTGTCATATAAGAGTTCTACTTTGTGCTTCAAGAAAAAGTTAATACCCTTAGGATGGAAATGTAAATTATAAAATAAAAAATAAGTAAGGATAAAATAGAAATTTGCATATGTTTTGAATGAAAAAACAAACCTTACAAAAATATATACATTGTAAAAACATTATTTAAAATAAATTTGTCCCTATATTTTAAAAATATTGAAATAAGTATTTACACTTTAACACACTTTCTTACATTTATTCAATAATTAATTTTTTTAAATTTGATTTTACCAATGAATTTAATATTTATAATAAAAAATAATAAAAATTAAATAGTCATAAAAAATATTAAATTTATTGGTAAAAAAAATACATTTAATTGAAGGTTTTTTACCCAGGTTTATGAGTTTTCCTAGTGCGGATTAGTGGGTCACAGGTTTCATTGTAACCATGAGGAAGCTGCAACAATTTATTTATGTATGTAATCTATGTTGTATGAGATAGTTGTGCAGTCTATCAGCAGTAACATAGTATCATAGTCTGTATATTAAGACCGCGCTTGTTTAATTTTGTATATCTTGATCACAATGTCTGAAGCATAATTGAGAAATTAAGCTTGGAGAGATCTCACAACATAATTTATTAGTATGACACTACAACAAGCTATCCCATACAAAATAAAGTGAGCTCCCTTATGCACAAGCTTTACACAAATATTATTTTTGAAGCCAACATCTACACACAACTGCTATTTTATCTCTTCTAATGATATGTCCTCTATGTGATCAGTCATGTTTGACAGACATCACACAACAGGTTGAAGAAGTTACAAATGGTGATATAGTTCAAAAATTGACCTTCTCATCTCATTCGGCCTGACCCTAGTATTATGACAGAGAAGAAATTTTTCCTTACCAATTTTGAGATGAAGATCGGAGCAGGGCAATGGATTTTACCAGGACTCCATCGCTTGCTCTCCAACCGATCCCATTAATGGCATGGCAAAAAGGGATGATGATAATTCTAGAGGCTTTAAAACTGAGTTGGATAATTTGGGTAAAAGCTTTGTCCCTAAAATTTTAATAGATATTTATGAAATTTTAATGGACTTTGGAATTGCAAATTGTGAGGAATTTTTAGTCGACCATGCTTTGATATGTAAATTTTCTACATTTTGGCCAAAATTAATTGAATACATGAGTGGATCTTGCAGACATAGGGACATGTATTGGAAGATAAAATCTATATTCACCCCCGTAGGGTTTTTCCATTTTGGAGTTAAAATCGGTGAAGGATAAAGATTTTGTTTTAAAGACTGGTACCAATATTAATCTTATTGATTAAAAAAATAAAAACCAAACATACGCCAAAATCATTTCATAAACACAATGCGTAATTTTTAGAACAACTTACCAGAGCGTGTAATTTCCTTTGTCCTCACCTATAGCCTGGTAATTTTTTCTGGAAAATTGCGCTTGTTATAAAATGAAGATGATGGGTAATTTTTGTGGGAAAATTGGGGGGACGAAATTATTTGGTAGTTGGGGAATAAATTTGCCGCTTGCTGCAAATTAATGGTCCATCTCTTCTCTTTTGAGGCTTGACAGTGGAGGATGATGTAGATGGCAAGTTGTTGTGTACTTTTTTGACTGATAGAACTAGAGCAGGTCGTGGGGTCTCTATAGTTGATGCAGGATGGGCATAACATGCAGCCCATGGGATGTGCATTAGATTTTGTAGGCTGGGTAGCCAGCTCCCACATTTTGTCTGTAGATTCTAAAAATATTTTTTTCAATTTTTTTGGAATTTGATTGCACTTCTTTTTCCATCTCCCATGAAAATTGGTTTTTTTCAGAAAACAACATTTTTAAAAAAGTGACGCACACCGTACAATGGATCAATTTTTTTCCATGAAGGATAAAATTCTAATTCTTTCAAATTTAGATTTGTAACTCTGATATCTAGTGCTTCCACTCGGTTAGATAGTTTTTTATTGAATATTTTTTTGTTAATCAAGTTTTGAAGTCAAATGAATTACAATTTAGACATAGCGCGTCTATATAATGAGTAACCTTTTATGTATATATCAATTTTTTTATTTTTTTTTGGATCAAGGACTTCAATATCTGGTGCACTCATATTTTTCATTTTTTTTTGATAATCTGCTATTTTTCCACATGTGCAAAACAAAAAACTTCATTTTTGATGAAAAAGCTATGTTTAATAAAACTAAAAAATAAATACATAATAAAGCCAAAACATATTAAAATTATATTTGTTAGATAGCTCTTTCTGAGGACTACTTCATTCCAGTTGGGTTTGTGAAGAGTCTTCCATTTTCATCCTCAACCCGAGCTTCAAAGCGTAAAAATTTAGGGATTTTTTGTGTTTCAATGGGAAAATGAGGAATAAGGGGGGTTCGTACGAACCCCTAGGGGTTTGTTCGAACCAGAGTTCATTTGAACCCTAGTTCATTCAAACCCCCTTCAAATTGCATTTTTCTTTTGTTTTTTGGGAGGGAAATGTGGGCCCAATAATTAATGGGTTCGCTCAAACCCTAGTTTGGTTGAACCCCTTTTTGGTTCTGTCGAACTTGTAGGTTCATTCAATCCCCTAAAACCATTGTTTTTTTCCATGGGGTCATTTTTTTCTTAGTTTTCCTTCCTCCATCAAATTGTAAACCACTATTATGGCTTCACCCAGTTATAACAAGTTGGTTATGCCGTTGCTTGCGTATGGGAGAAGCCACGACCATAAAGAGGTAAGAAATGTATTAAAAAATGGTGAAAATATTTTTCCATCTTCCTCAAGTTTCCACATGGCCCCCACACAAATAGATATAACTCCTTTTTAAAAGTGGTTAAGACCATTCTCCAACTGTTCTCCCCTGGATAATATGTATTCTTTGATTCAAATACATCCTCAATAATACTCGAGCAAGAAACAGTTATAGAAACCATTATATATTCTTTGAATTCAAATTTATCTTGCATTCAAATTTAACCCCATTGCCTTCATGATTTTCTCACACAACTAAAGATAAATTTTCAATTAAATGCATGTTAATTTGTTTTGTCCCCCTTCGTGGCATTGGCCCCACAACCTATTAAGGCTTTGTTTGACGTTGAAACAAAATAAAACTCCACATTAAAATCCAATGTTCTCCTCTCAAAGAGTTCAAGCTAAACATCAAACTCCTCAACTACTTTAGCCAATAAGCATTTTCCAAATGACTCATGTTGTAGCAAAGTATTAAAAAAAATAAGTTATTATATGGTGGAAAAACTTAAGGTGGTAGTTTAAATATACTACATGCTGCTATATTGACATTAACCAACATTTCTCAATTTGACACCCACAAAATAATTTACTTGTTATCACACTTTTATAAACATGTTGTCGCTAGTTCACAAGGAATTATAATTTCTGCATATAATATATAACACATATTATCAATTATACCAATTAAGCTAATGAGGTCACAACATAAACTCGATTATGACATAAGAAGCGACGAGTTCGACAAAAAGTGTCTCAGTCGCAAAACAACTAATTTTCAACCTTGACGATGTCACTTTCCCAAAATGACTAGGTTGATGTTAAACATCTTGAAAAGACTTTAAACGACATCGACAACTTGTCAAGTCAAGAAATAAACTTAGACCATAAGGGTTGAGTATCACTTACTTTACTAACCTAGGTTCCACCATTTTGCACCTATACTAGACCTAGGATGGTGACAACCTGTTCTTTTCCTTGTATTTATACCCTTCTCTTTGACGATGCTCTCCCTCCCTTTCTTGGAGGGGCAGAAACCTGTGTCCTAAATGCAACTTGCAATCACTAACTTGAGATTAGTGTATCAATAATCATTTCATAATCCTCATGAAATCATCACATCTTGACAACTTTTAAACTAATGTCAATTTTAGTCAAATAAACATAACTCATGAAAACATTGATTTTTCCAAAAAAATTTCCTAAACATCAAATGATTGAATCACACACAATCATCTACTAATTACTTTAAAAGTAAAAAGTAAAACATAGTTAAAGTTAGGGGTGTAACAATATGGGTTTGTTAAACCCATTGATGCTCACTTTTCTCCATCTCCCCCATGATTGTTCTCTCATAGAATGTAAGGGGTTTGAATAAAACCTCCCATCAAAAGGCTATTCATGATCTGGTTATTTTCCATTCTCTAGACATTTTTTTTATTCAGGAGACTAAACTTTCAGTTCATTTCATGCTTCAGTGTGCTTCTCGCATCTGGTATTTTGGTTAGCGTCAGTGCATTGGTTCTCAGGGGAGTTCTGGAGGTTTGGCTCTTTTTTGGGATCCAAGAAAGATTGATCCACTTTGGTGGATTTCTAGTCACTCTACTATTTCCATGGTTGCCTCTTCCTTGGAAACTAGTGAGACCATTTTGGTTACCAATGTTTATGTCCCGATTGATATTCGTGGAAAAATCTGGCTTTGGGACCATATAAAGTATGTTAGATCATGTGCTCCATATCTTCCTTGGATTTTAGCTGGTGATTTTAATTCTATGGTTAAGCTTAGAGGATAAGTGCATGGAGATCTGTGACACAATTTTGGCTCTTATGATGTCACTTTTTTTTTGAAATACAAAAAAATCTAATTTGCATGAGAAAATGAAGATAGTTACACTCAAAATTTCAAGATGCAACAAGAACAAAAGTTGAAGTGCTCCGAGTCTAGTTTCTAAGCTACTAATTCTTTATGAAATTAATGAAGATTAACAGTCTCAAAAAGGGGGGGAAATAGGTCTTTCTTTTATCAAAAAAATAACATACCACCCGAGGGCTCCCCCTTTTTTATTAACCTTTTTTTAGAATTTCAAAAATCTGAATGGTGAGAAATTAGCTAACACCATGTA
>VDFB02264938.1:0-31657 GCA_007258455.2 Sequoia sempervirens
ATTGTTAGTTGTTCAAGTTAATTGCCTCACAAACCATAACACCAGACTGACCATAAAGATCCTAAAGGGGGATTTTAACTTGCGAACTAGGATGCAATTTTTCAAACTTGAAAATTAAAAAAAAATTGGTTCTATCAAGAACACTTTGGTGAAATAATTTTTAGAAAATTTTGTTGTTTATAACTATTTTTAGCCTCTGGAACTCAATTTGTATGCAAATTTTAATGGGACATAACTTTCACCCTGATTATCAAAATTTTGTGAAAAAAAATGGTTCTATCAAGAATGCTTTGGTGAAATCATTTTTAGAAAATTGTGTTGTGTATAGCTATTTTTAACCTCTCAAACCTAGTTTGTATGCAAATTTTGATGGGACATAACTTTCACCCTGATTATCAAAATTTTGCAAAAAAAAGATTTGACACATCAAATTTTTTGCAAGGAATCCATATATGAATGCAATTTTAATATTTAGATAGTCCATTGTATCAAAAATTATAAAAAATCATCATACATTATAAATGGTTGATTTAGGCATACAAACTTAATGACATTGTAATTTTTCTTGCTCATCTTTCTGGGGGAGCAAACTTGTATTTCTACATTGATTTTGTTTATAGTTAGATCATGTCTAAAAATTACAAAATCAACTATACATATTATAGGAGCAATCAACATAAGGATGAATTATGTCATCATGTGTCACATCAACTCCTCCAACTTCTATTCAATATCATTTTTTGTCCATCACTTGATGCTACATCTAAATCTAATGTTGATATCTCTATGGTTTCTAGTGATTATATGCACCAAGACATTGGTATCATTTTTCTAGATTTTCCATATTGAGACACATTTCTACTAGAAATATCATCTTTGTTTGTAGAATCCCACATTGCAGATTTGGAAGACACTATTGAGGACATTCATCTTCTATTTGATGATGGTCACATCAACATTGCTTTCACTTCATGTTTTGATCTTTCTCTTTCCTTTCCTACATCAACTTCTATAGTGGTGTTCTACATATATAAATGAGTTCACATATCTAACTCATTCATCATCCATTTTGACATATTTTACATAGCAACTTATCAAATTCTCACCAATCTAGTTGTCACCATAAACTATGGTTCTTGTATTTGAATCATATATGGTACCTAATTCACCATATTAGTATTCATCATAATTTAGCATTGACTTGAATATATTTGAGTGTAATTCAAATATATCATCATGGGAATCATCTAGATCTTTATATCATGTGCATAATTCAAAGACATTCATCATTCTTCCTTTGTATTCATGTTTGGAGTGTGAAGATCACTTGCATGTATTTGTGGTATTGTTTCTTCCCAAGGGGAGAACTATTGTTCAACAATTATGAACCATCCTCATCATTCAATGTTGTGCATCTACTAGCACTAGATACAAATTTTGAGAGGAGATTGCACATGGTTTCTCTTCTCATTTAAGTTTTGGGAGGGACAATTTTTTGTATGGAGTTCTTTCCTTCTCATTTTTAGGGGGGTCACATGGACCTTCTCTCTTTTATCTCCTATGGGGAGCAACATTTATTGTACCTTGTGATAGAATCAGTCCTTGGGGGATCATCAGGAGTCCTCCTATCTTCCATCTTCTTCACTTGTACATTTTCATTGTATCATTTCTCTTTTGGAGAGGGGTTTTCATCCTATGATCTTTTCTCCTTTACTCTATTTATGATAAATTTGTACATGGTCACTTAATATGGCCTAGTATTCAAGACCCATAATAATATTTGCAATCATTACTCCCTAAGTTGCAATTAAAGGGGTGTTAGTGTAAATAAGGTCATTTCATATTTAGTTAGCTAATCACCATTTCTAGGTTGACATATTCATACTATTTAAGTCTCCACTTAGGGACTTCTAATTTTTTTATCACTTCATTTGGTTGACACATATTTACTCACCTTTTGAGATACCTATTCATACACATTCTCAAGCACTTGTTATATGAGCATACATGTGTTGCACATTTAAAGGGGTAGTCAATTTTTGAGACACCTATTCATACACATTCTCAAGCACTTGTTTTTGAGACACCTATTCATACACATTCTCAAGCACTTGTCATATGAGCATAAATTTGTTGCACATTTAGAGGGTAGTCAGTCATTCAGTCCTACCTTCCCACATCCTCCACCTAGCCTATATATGCAAGGCTCTCGTTGTATATATTGAGACACTCTTTATGTTATTGATAGACATGATTTTGTGTTGATTTGTCCACTAGTGGAAGATATAATTGGATTGTGCTTTCAGATCTTTGATTCTCCAACATCCATAGTTGGCCAAGAATTCCATTAATGCGCCTCAATTTGAATGTGATAAATTGGTGAGGAATTGTCAAATACTTGTAATATAGAAAATTGTGTACCCTCACAATTTCATGTTATGTATTGAACATGATTTGGTGCCCTCCTTCCTAGCATGTTTTAGGCATCCCTTGGACCTAGCTTTAGCTAATTTTCCCTCACTAGTTTGATTTTTAGTGATTTTTCTAGGATTCCAATGTTTCATGTAAACATCCATGCATTGCACTAACATCCCATGAATTTAAAAAAAATATTGCTCTCACATAGCAACCTATTATTGCCAGTGGTAACACCAACTAGTTTAGAATGATTTCTAACATGTTTGAATTTTATATTTGGGCTTCCAATATTCCTCTGGTATGTAAATACATTTTCAAATTTCATTCTAATTTTCATCAACACACACTCTCCTTCACTAGTTGTATCATTGTAAATTGTCACTCTTGATTCACACTAGGTTTAGCTCCCCCTTATGTGCATGGACCTACTTGTGCTTTTAATTTTCTCGTTATAGAATAATCTTCAGAAAATCAGAAGTCGAATTAGGAATAAGGATTTAATATTTATTTACTGATACTTAAGGTCCCAAAATATGTATGGACTAGGGCGCTAGCGCCCCTATCTAGCCTATTTTGGCCCCAATTCAAATATGTTGGTGTTGTAATTTTAACATTTACAAATTCAAAACCATTTTTCAGTTTTCAATAATCAATTTATGGGAAATTAAGAAATTACATATAAACACAAGTCTTTTTCATCATTTGAAAGCCTAGAATTTTTGAGTGACAATTGAGCATCCTAAAAGTAATCCAGAACAAAATTAGAATATTGTTGCAACATTATTTCACTCAAGCATCATGTTAGCAATGCATCAAGTTTTCATGAGTTTTTTATGTTTCATGTTAATTTTTTTGTGAGTACTAACACTTGCAGGACTTCAAATACAACATCAACTTCTCCTTGAAGGTGATGAGTACAATGAATTTAATCCATCAAGGAATGTAGATCTTAGTATTAAGTTGTAGCAATTGTCAAATTTTCACTTATTTATATCATTTAGCCTCTTCTTGACCAAGGGTAAGCTCTCTTTTATATCAACATAGTCGTTGTGGAGGTAGAAATACCAAATCAGGATTTGACTTAGGAAAGCCCCTATATAGAATAACCCTTTCCCCTCTTTCTTGAGTGTAGGTTACAAATCTAAAGTGAATTTGGGAAAGGATTGAAGACCTAATTGTGTTAGAGTAATAGGTTGTTTACTTGATTAATTTAATCATATTGATTAATTAATTAAGTCACCTTTACTTTATTTCACTTAAGCTAAACTTAGGAATCTTTATTTTGCATTATTAAATTAGTCATGTCATCTCATTCATTATGATCTTGAAACTTGTCACATGTTAATTTAATCCTCTTCCTAGGGTTCGCTTTAGGGTTTTGATCTTCTTTCTTAAGGATTGATCTCTTTGTAATTATTAACTTCTCGGGTAATTCATTGTAGTGCCCCTCCGTTTCGGCCATCTTTGAATTTCGAGTAAGTTTGTTTATTGGGAACTTAATAGTTTTATATGGTTTTGTTTAAATCAATTAATTAAATTAAAATTGATTTACTAACGTAATTCAAATAAAATAAAATTAGATGGTTTGCAATAAATGATTAAATTAAATTGTTTAGTTAAAAGTAAATGTTTTATTAAATAGTTAGATTAAAATTGTATTGTTTCATATTATATTTTAATAATTTACTTTCATGTAAAGATAATCATTTTAATGGGGAGATAATGTGATTTTTAATTAAATAAAGGGCATAAGATTTCGAAAGGATGAAAAGTCGAGTGCAAAATGGAAAACGATGAAAAAGACAAAAGCCTAGGCTCGAAACTGGAATGGAATCGGGAAACTTGTGTTATTTTGAGATTTTTGCCTAATTTTGTTTCGAAAAATCAAAATCTCTCTTTATCTTTGTTTTTAATATCGATCAGCTTTGGGGAAAAAGTTTTATCAGTGGATTTTGTTCTCGAATGAAAAATTTTGGTGTTTGCAACATTTTTCTGAAAATCATAGGTTTAGTATTGTTTAGAAAATTATATAAATAGATAAAATAATATTATTTCAATTATTTATTTGGAGCTTATATTTTATGTTTTTTTTTAGGTAAGCGCTATCAAGAATGGGGTAGCTCCCTACATTGAAAAAACAGCAAACTGAGGCAAACATTCAGTGATACAGATAACCAATGCCATCAGGGATGTCAACAAGCCTAACAATTACATTCTGCTCTATAAGCCCAGGATCTGCCTCAAGGAACTTCATAAATTCCTCTATATTGTATTTATTTTCCACACCTTTCTTGCACAGCGCCCACGCCTTATGAAGTTTCACCTTCTTCCTTTCTTCGTTCATGTCCAAGGCCAACCCTTGCTCTGCCTCGACGGGAACTTCATCAATGGCATTCATGACAGAATCCGCAAGCTCCTTGCATAAGTATTTCCTAGCCGCTGTCACACCTCACAGTCTAGCACCCACTACCTGCACATAGTTCTTGAAGAAACGTTCAACCACCAGACCATTATGAGTATGCCCTTCAGACCAAAAATCCGTCCCCACTACCTTCTTTACCGCTGCTTTCTCCTTCCCAGACGCAAGATTCATTCGTCGTGACAGTCCCATCGTTCTTTTTGCACCTGCAAACTATTCCAAAGTGTGAAGCCATACTTCCTATTGTGAGAATGAGCCCACAAAGGCCAGATTTATCAACTGCTCCAACTTCCAGAACCATTGACTGAAAATCAAAGGCGGATCGTCCCAAATCCCAGAACCAGTTGATATGAGATGAGAAAGTTGCCACCGCAATCAGAAATGAACCTGTGTTGGTCCATTCACAGAGGCTACATGAAAATTAGAATAATCAACATGAAAAGAAACCTACTTCTAGTGAAAACATGCACTATTATATAACATAATATTTTAATTCATTTAAAATCTTAACATATGAGTTGAAGTTGAATAGTCATATGTAAAAACCCATAATTTTATAAATTTAATGTATTGCATTATATGATTTAAAATTTATCATTAAGATCTTAATCTAACACCATGATTAGAAAAATAAAAAATAAAGGGGAGAGAAAAGGGTTAAGGAAAGAAAATGAAATTTTGAATCCATCTTCATTCCTTCGTACACATCATTTCATGAATGGATAGATTCAGTGTCAAACCCATCTTTGTTGAATCAAGTACCCACAATCCAAACATGAGAAATTGCCATCTTTTTAAGGAATTGAATATCAATGAAAGATATTTCTATTCAACCAATGTGATCCAAATTACCACACAAAACATCTTAACAATCATAAAGTGCAAGTGGACCAAATCACATGATGAATCCATCAACATTAAGACAATTAAATATATATAATTACATGGAAAGAAAACAAATTTGAGTTTAGAAATATGAAAACATGAAAACCTAGAAAAAATAGAGCAAAGTTTGGTACACTCTATTCACGAATAAGTTTCTATGGGTTTCCACTATTTCTAACCCTTAATAATGAATTGCAATCACATATAAGTAGGTACATTTAGATATAAAGACAAATAGCCATCCCCTCTGAAATCATAAAATGAAAAACACTTTACAATGTGAAAGGTCATTTTAACTTGTCTTTTCACATTTTATTCCTTCACTATATGTCTAAAATTTCACATCTATATGAATTCCACAAACAAGTTCACACTTTCCAATTGCTCTTTATCATCTAGAGAACCATTTAATTAACATAATCTTTAGAAAATGTTCACCTGTTCTAACCCCAATGTTTAGCAAGAACTAGATATTAAGCTATTTTGAAATAAAGACACGTAGTGCCTTTGGTAGCTTTTATTTCCTTAGATTACCTCAAAGACACGTACTACTATGCCACAAAGTGGAATCAAACATAGTTCATTTCCCACATTGGACCTTAGAGAAAAGTTAATGCTAATTAAACTAGTTCCAACAACACCATTAACAGATTCAGCAAACAAAACCAACTAAACATGAAAAATGAAACAGACAACATGAACACACAAGATTTGCGTGGGGAAAACCCTTACAAGTAAAAAACCCCACACTCTAAAAGCCCAAATCACCACTGTATTATTCAACAACAAAAAATATAGTTACAAATACAATTTAGGCTCTAATCCTTTACAGATTTTACATCTTGTTCCATTCTTGAGAGAATCTGACAGCATAACCCTATTTTATTTCCCTCTCTCCTCATTACAGAATGTTCAACATTTTATAGCATTCATTCTCAATCAACAGGAAATGGTTCGGTTCAACTTCCATAGAAAAATGGTTACAATACAGTTCAAACCTGTCCACTTCGATCATCTTCATTGGCTCTTTTTAATTCATACACACTTCTTTGGTGTTCTAGTAATCGATCGTTACACCTTCCATGCTAGCCGATTGTCACCAACGAACATAACAGTCATCAGCTCCCAACCATCGAAGTCATATCGGGTCATCGAAGAGACTTCAATCCACGTCCCTCCAACCACCCTTTGTCACCCCGAAATGAACATCACTCCATCTTCTTCACAACGTCGATGTGAAGCGAGCAATGTGTCATCATTTCAATGAGTCATCCTCTTGTCTCATGCTGAAACAAGGATGCCACTCTGATGAAGGTTATACTGCCAAGTGTTCAACATTCACCAATAGGACCCACCGAGTCTTCAACTTTCCATCGGCACTCGAAGAGACTATCTTCAAGGTCTCGGTGAAAACACGAATTCCTGCTGACAAGGTTCCTCTAGCCTTTCATCAGCATGTCGAAGAGACATACTTCAAAGTCGCTAAGTCACTGAAAACCTGAACCTCAGAACCTCTTGTCGAAGGTTATGAAGTTCTGAAAACCCGCGACTCACTGACAACAAAGAGAACCTCAACATTGCTAAGTCGGGAGGTTATGAAACTCTAGAACCCTGCGACTTAAGTTAGAAAAACTTGGAACCTAGTGACTTAAGTAACAAACCATTTCCCGCCAATGGGATTTCAATCAGACTAGTAACTTTGTTCTGGTGATATTCAACTGTCTATTCGACAATGCAGAGGCCCAAACCCCAATACATTTGAGGCACAATTTTTCAACATTCTTCCATTTTCCAAAGAATGTGTTGCCTACCAATCAACGCACGAATCCTCTATATCACCTAGGACACTT
Source organism: Sequoia sempervirens (assembly GCA_007258455.2). Lineage (NCBI taxonomy): Eukaryota > Viridiplantae > Streptophyta > Pinopsida > Cupressales > Cupressaceae > Sequoia > Sequoia sempervirens. The sequence continues at coordinate 7,573 of VDFB02264938.1, forward strand.
GCAACAACACCTATAATGTCCACCATATCAGGCAACAATTCTTGCCAACCTCCAAAGGAAAGGAATGAGCCCCAGTGAATATGCATCAATCTAAAGAACACAAGCACCAAATCCAACTAATAGCAAAGGCTACAGTGTATTGTCACCATTCCACTGTGATCATAGCTTATACAAAAGCATTAACTTCAAACCTCATCTTGAACACAACCGTGAGAAACATCCTCCAGAAAACAAAATAGAACATCAATTAGAAGAACAACCAGTAAGTTGACTACTCCCATCCAACTGACCAAAACCCACACAACTAAAAGTAGCACACACAGCAAGTGTTAATCCATCCAATCACACATACCTTGAAGGTATACTCATCAATAAACTCATTCCAACAACACAGCCAACGCATCAACCATAAATACAAGCTTCATGTACAAACTAGTTGAAGAAGACCAAACATATTCAGGAACTCCCACTGCATGGGTAATAAATCTGAAAAGATCAAGGCATACCAAGTCTACCAATGGCATAACATAGAAAGTGTAAACATGTAGTTTCAAGGAACCATCCACAGTGATATGCAAAACCTGTAAAGAACAACTCTCACCACAAGTCTCCATAACCAAGACCATAGAGAGGAATTTTGCACATCATATACTTGTAGAAAATCCTTCTACACACACCTCCAAATTCCAACTGTGTCAAGTAAGATCTCCTTCACAACACCCCAAAGAGAACAACATAACACCCAACCATTCAACCTTCAAGATCAAACACAACATATATATACGTACTTATATTGATGTAATCTTCTCCGAGAAGATCAAACTCTTCCATTTTCCACCTCAGGAAAACAACCCATAAAACCATCTCCTTAACAACCCTTCAAAAATGCATGACAAATATACAAGGAGATGACCATGCCATACATCCTTCAAATGAATCCTTCAGAACTAACTACAGAGCTCAAGATCCATATCTATGAAAGATACAACATATAGACACATGCTAAACCAACCCTCAAATGAGTATCCAAAACCAATCATCATGAATCAACTCATTCCATCAGAATCAAAGCACGAACATAACACATATCAAAGAAATAATGGGGAATACCTTTCAAATGATAATCTACCAAGTAGACCAAGATTTGGGAATGAGAATGCTCCTCCAAGGTAACCGAGTCCTCATGACTTCTCCAAGAGCAATCTCCTCATTGGTCTTTGTTGAACTCACGTCCAACCAAGGTGTAGGCTCCTCAAATTTTCTATTGAAATCTCACCAAGAGTAACCATCTTAGTATACTTTTCTCATCTTAAGAGAATTACAGCCTCACCTTATTCTCCATGTATCCATGATAACCTACTAACAATCACTCCATGCTAAACTCCAAATTGCATCACTATACTATCATGAAGTTCTCAAGCATATAATCAATGCACCCAAAACACAGAGAATTACCAGACTACTGTAAAAGCTCCAATCATCTGAACCGGGAACTTATCATGACATCATGATCTTACCATCCCCCTTAGGAGATCCCATGCTCCAAGTGATCATAACATGGTCTCAAGAAGAAAACATTATGCCAAAAATCTAATGCACAATCAAGAGTATACCATGACATAAAACAAACAAGCTTTTAAACCAACTTCACTTGTCAAGCATCACCAACACCTCAACCAAAAAATCACAAGATTCCTCCATGGCTCCAAGATGTTTCACATCTTCAATATCATGAAGATGATCCATCTCCAAATAGCATCCATGCAAATGCGAAAGAGCCATTCTGCAGCAACAAGATCTAAGAGCTCCTCCTAGTAACATCTGCAACACTAAATAAAATCATTCACCACATAGTGATGAATATGCAGTCATTGCTAAAGCTCTCACTGAGCCATTATAACCGAGCTTTCCAAGCACATGATTAAACATCTGCTATACTAAAAATCTTCTAGGTCCACCAAGTAGCACCAAGATCTCCAAAACCAAGCAGAAATTACCATCATTGTCAAAATCTTACACAAACCAGTGTACCCAAGCTATCCATGACAACATGATACTCATACTACAGGACCCCAATACTCACTACCTAGGTACTCTCTTATCATCTATCCTCTCATCTCAAATCAACCACACCAATGCACAAGTGACTAGAGACAAGGCCAGCTAACAAATCTGCATCAACACTGAATCAACCTCATGGATATAGATAGTCCACTTCCAAGTTATCCCACTGCAACTTAATGGGTGATCAATCTATACAATTGCATAACTTGTAGATCCAAATGTTGAAGCATGCAAACCCATCATCACACTAGAAATTGCAAAATTGAGATCTCAAAGAGAATTTACCATGTAGACAACATGACTCTTGCACTAGATCATGCTCAAATCTAATTTCCTAATCACATCCACAACGAGCACCATATTCAAGGAATCCACCAAGCACCACCACAAGAATTTTGAGTGACTAATCACATACCAACACTCTCATGCAAAGACAAAATCACACCTTCTCACACCATCCACAAAGCATGCATGCAGAACTATCTCATCCAGCAACGCCCCAACAAGCCAGGGTCTAGAAAATAGTTTAACAACAGCTCCACAAAACCACAAGTTTGAATGATCATGTAAAACTTGCAAAACCATTGTGTTCGAGAACACCCATGCACACCCATATCCACTTCACATCTGGACGACTCAAAAGTCTAAAACATAAACACTATAACAGTTAAACCAGAATAAAGGATTATCATGAATATGCATGACCATAGATTCTTTAAACGAAAATCTATAAAACCCTCAAATCCAAAGAACATGGATTTGAGTGATGCAAGTACAACACATCCTTAAAAGGAAACAATAGTTCAGGAACTCCAGGCCCATATCAAGCCAACTCCAAAACCATCAACATGCACATGCATCCAAGGGAGACTAGCTATTGTAGGAGCTTTTAGATCATCCAACGATCAACTCCATAGCCTTCATGCAATCGAGGTACCATAAAACTATGTCTTCCAATACCAAGACAAAACACCCAGCAAAAGCACATTTCTCCATAGCTGAGAAACAACCCAAGCTTCTCCATATCATCAGGGAACCCCTCACATAGACACCCAATATGAAAGCTTTGCTGCAACACAACCATAGAGTAAATAATATTCCACCCCATGAACCAAGATTATTTTGTTGCCAACTCACAAGCTTCAGGTCACATCATTTCAATATGACCAAATCATGTTTCTCCATCTTCCCCATCCTTCATATTGTGTGTTACCTCTTGAAACTCAAACAAAAGGGAAAGAATTTCTACTCACCAAAGGATCAATCCATCAATCTATTTCTTCAGATTTCCTCAAGCCTGCCACACTAAGAAATCTTCACATAAGGAATAGCCAAAACTAACAACACACTAGGAAGAATCAAATCCCAGAAGAAGGCTCTGATACCACTTGTTCAAAAATTTAAGTTATCTCAGAAAGAAACAACCAAGATCATTAGTGCCTTTGGTAGATTTTACTTCCTTAGATTGCCTCAAAGACATACTACTATGCCACAAAGCAGAATCAGACATAGTTCATTTCCCACATTGAACCTTAGAGAAAATGTAATGCTAATTAAACCAGTTCCAACAACACCATTAACAAATTCAGCAAATAGAACCAACCAAACATGAAATATGAAACAAACAACATGAACACACAAGATTTATGTGGGGAAAACCCTTACGAGTAAAAAACCCCACTCCAAAATCCCAGATCGCCATTGTATTATTCAGCAACAAAAAATATAGTTACAAATACAATTCAGGCTATAAGCCTTTACAGAGTTTACATCTTGTTCCATTTTGGAGAGAATTCGGTAGCATAACCCTATTTTATTTCCCTCTCTCCTTATTGCAGAACCTTCAATGTTTTATAACATTCATTCTCAACCAACAGGAAACAGTTCGGTTCAACTTCCATAGACAAATAGTTACAATATAGTTCAAACCTACCCACTTTGATCCTCTTCGTTGGCTCTTTTTAATTCATACACACTTCTTTGGTGCTCCAGTAACTGGTCATTACACCTTCCATGCTAGTCGAGCGTCACCAACAAACATAACTGTTATCAGCTCCTAGCCATCAAAGTCATATCGGGTCATTGAAGAGACTTCAAGCCATGTCCCTTCGACCACCCTTTGTCACCCAAAAATGACCATCGCTCCATCAACTTCACAATTTTAATGTGAAACAAGCAATGTATAGTCATTTCGATGAGTCATCCTCTTGTCTCATGCTGAAACAAGGATGTCACTTCAATAAGGTTATACCAACAAGTGTTCAACATTCACCAATAGGACCCACCAAGTATTTAGCTTTCCATCGACATGTCAAAGAGATTGTCTTCAAGGTCTCAGAAAAAGCACAAAGTCCCACCAACAAGGTTCCTCTAGCCTTCCATCGGTATGTCGAAGAGACATACTTCAAAGTCACTAAGTTGTTGAAAACCCAAACTTTAGAACCTCTTTGTCAGAGGTTACGAAGTTCTGAAAACCCACAACTCGCCGACAACAAAGATAACCTCAATGCCTCTAAGTCATGAGGTTATGAAACTCTAGAACCTCACAACTTAAGTTAGAAAAAATTGGAACCCAATGACTTAAGTAACAAACCATTTCTCACCAACGGGATTTCAATCAGACTAGTACCTTTGTCCTGGCGATATTCAACTGTTTGTTCGACAATGTAGAGGCTCGAACACCAATACGTTTGAGGCACCATTTCTCAACACCAATTAGCCAATCATATCAAAATTTATGGCCTCTAAAATTTTACATAAGAAATGTAAAAATTTGTTGGATACATAAAAGAGTTGTAAAGGGGAGTTACACCCATTGACCAACTTATGATACATGTTATGACAAATCTTAAGACATCTTTAATTTGAGATCATTTTGGGCACCACTTTTTGGTTAGTTTTAGCTCATGGTTTTCAAATTATCATTTTTCAGTTTCATGCATTATATCTCATATTTATTAGGTATTTAAAATGGAGGTTGCATGTAGAGTTTTGTAGATACTATAAAGTTGTTAGAATTCCTCTACATCTCTAGTTGGTGATACTCCTACGAAGGATTTCTCTACAAGTGTACTGTAAAAATGGTTGACTAAATAATACATTGATTTCCTTTGGAGTATGAGGTTTTTATCCTAAAAGGTTTTTTTCCCTACGTACAACTATGTTATGTTATATTATTTATTTTATGTTTAATTTTTTTATACTTTCTATAATTATTAAAAGATGGAAATTTTCACAATTCTCTCCTCAAAATATTAGTGTAGGAAGAATTTATGCTCTACTTTCCTCCTTTCATTTAGTATTAGATCTTGATCACCTTAGATTCTAGGTATTGGGTAGAGGGTTTTTGATACTAATCTTTATTTGAGCAGGATCTTGTGCAAAGAGGATTTTGATCTTATTGTATGAAGAGATGGAAAGCACATCAAGGATAGAGATGGAGAATTTCTCAAGAGAAAAATCTGAGTTTTGGAAGCTCAAGATGGAGGATGTGATCATAGATCAATATTTATAGTTTGTAGTATCTAGATCCAAACCTATAACTACATCAGAAGATGGATATAAAACTAAAGGGTATTATTAGACTCAATTTGGTTGACTCAGTGGTGTTGAATGTGCATGAAGATACTATTGTGACCAACCTTTAGAAGAATCTTGGAGAAATTTATCAAGTTAAATCCATAGTGAATAATATTTTCTTAAGAAAGAAGTTGTATACCATCAAGATGGAGAATAGTTGGTTTTTGGTTGCACATCTAAAACCTTCAATATGGTAATTACCTAGTCTCCATGGATTGAAAATGGAGGAGGATTAGTGTGTGACTTTGTTTTATTTTCCAAATTCATGGGGCCACCTGTTACAATCATTGGGAGCACTACCACTAAGTTCAAGATGGAAAATGTAGTTTCATCTTTGATTTTTTAAGAAACAAGAAGAAATTTTTTTGAGTTAGCTAAGGAGACTCTAGTGATTCATAGACAATCCAAATAAAAAGGTAAGAAGAAGGAAAAGAAGAAAAATAAGGCTTGATCCAAATATCCTAAATTTGAAGTTGAAATGTTGGAAATACAATAAAACTAGAAATCCAAGAAGAGAATTTAACTAGGAGAAGAAGAAGGAATATTTTAATGTTGAGTCTAAGAGATCCTCCCAAGATAAAGTTTATGCTTGCATTGTTTCTTGGCTACTCATGCATCTGGACATGTGCAGTTGACAGAATTTGGTGCCTCTTTCCACATGACCTCACATTTAGGTTGGTTTATAAAATATGAAGAATATTATGGTGGTAAGGTGTACCTTGGATATTATTTTCATTTAAATATTTTTGAATATGGTAGACTCCTAATTTAATTCCCTAATGGATGAGTGAAGGGTATCAATGGTGTATTGTATATCCTTGGTTTGGCACATAGCCTATTTTCTATAGATAAATTAAATTATGTAGGTTTGTAGGTTATTTTCTTGAGTGGAGGGTGCAAGAAGGTTAGAGGAGCTATAGTGCTTGCTAAGGGTGTTTAGATTGGTACTCTATTTCAGCTAGATGCATGCATATATTAGTATAATAGTAATAGTTCTTTAGTTGTTGTAGTGAAGAGGTCTATAGAATCTTCGCATTCACCATTAGAACTAGCAAAAAATAGGTGTGTTGTGTCTATTTACGATGGTCATGATTTTTGGGTACCTAAGGTTGCTTGTTCTTTGTATATTAAGCTACTAGTAGAGAAAATAATGTTATCACACGAAAGGATGGGTCATATAGGTGAGAATATTTTAAGAACCTTAAAAAATCAATAAAAACTTTTTGAGGGGTTGAATGATTGTAATGAATTTGATTTATGTGAACAATGTGTATATAGAAAAAATATATATTCAATTTTACTCTAGTTCTCATAAACCTTCTAGGGTGTTTTATTTAATCCATTCATATTTATTTCATCATGTTAATGTTCCTTCAATTTTTAGATCCATATATTATGATTCTTTCATTGATGATTACAGTAGAAGGATATAGGTATATTTCCAAGTATAAGTGTAGACATGTAAAAATGACCTAACACTTATCGCACATCCTAAATGACATTTTCTCATCATCAGAACCATTATCACCTACTATCACTACATTTCACATCAATTACATCAAAAACCATAATTTCCTCTATTAATTGAATAATGTTACATTATTTAATTAATTCACTTATTCATCATTTTTGACTAATAAAATAAATTTCATTTATTTAATAGAGTCCTAATCTAACTTTATTCCTCTTGATTAATTAAATAACATCAATTATTTAATTATGTTTCTAATTTACCCTATTCCCCTAAATCAATTAAATTATTAATACTTAATAGTTTAATTAAATCACTTTCTCCTAAACTTGAATAATTAAATAAATTATTCAAAAACATCATTCAAAAAGGTCAAAACAAACAAATACAACTTTATTTGCAAAATTCAAACATGACTTGCACACTCAACTCAAAAAGATTAATTAATTAATTTAAATTAATTAATTACCCTCACCCACTTTCATGATTGAGCAAATTACATTCCCCCAATTGCTCGCTCTGATTGGCTAACTGATCCATCTATTCCTAACTAATTCATTTGTTCTTCAATCCCACTGAAGGCTCAATCTATTTCTTCAATTCCACTGAACACTCAAATTGAATTCTTCAATCACACCAATTACATAATAAAAAACTATTGATTCTTTCTATCTAATTCCTCTCAATGGTTTTGAGCTTTTGATCAGGATATTCTACTACGCAATCTCGATCATTCATTTTGAAACACAAAATCTATATAACGTCATTTCTTCTCAAAAACAATTGGAGAATTGACATCTTTTACACAACAAAGTAATGTTGAAATCACAACCAATTTCTTGACAAAGTTTACATACATCTTCAATCAACATCACACAACTTTGAAGCTTTTGCAAAGCACAAATGGAGGCTTTTCCAATATCATTGTGAATACACTTCAACATGGGATGGAAAAGTTTTCTTTGTTTTTGAATTCATTATGTTATCTTAGGATTTCATTAGTTGATTTCAATAGCTTTAAAACTTCATTTCATGAGTAATGGGTATGAATCTAAATTCTTGTTTTGAATTAGATTTTGTTTAATTCGTTTAACATTGATTATCTCACGCTTATCTGATTTCCCCCTTATACATTCAGGCATGCCCAGTGGGACCTCAATCCTTAACACTAACATTTGCATGAGTTTTTGAGCAATTGCAGGTTCTAGGAACGTATTTGAAAAATCTTCACGCAAAAGCTACAGAAAACTCACGTGGTTAATTTCTCGTTCCTGCCGCAGTCACCCTTTTCCCAACCGCTTTTGAATTTTTTGGCTACTTCTGCTTCAAAAACAGGGCCACTTTTGAAAAATATGAATGCGATCTCATATAACAGAGTTTTATTTTCTTTTTCTAACTGCCCTTGCAAAAAATGATAGGGGCTCTTTTGATTTAAAGTTTTGCTTTTGTTCTCTGTTACTTTGATTTGAAAATCTACGAGTTATTTTTTGTTTTCTAACACTAATGGTTGGTGGTTTGAATGTTTGAAGGGTGCTAACATTGTTTATGCAGGATATGTAGGAACATGGAATATGATTATCCAGGAACAAACTAATGATTTTAGTGCAGAGAAGGAAAACGGTCCAAGTCAAGATTTTTTAAAGCTTTCATAGTTTAGGAAAATTTTCATTTAATGCTTAACAAATGAACCCCACAAATCACATGCTTTCAATTTAGTGCTTAAAAAGAACATTTCAAAAAGATTTCTAGTTTAGAAAAAGCTTTCAATTTGGTGCTTAAAAAGAATCTTTCAAAAAGCTTTCTAGTTTATAAAATTTTTTATTTTGGTACTTAAAAAGAATCTTTCAAAAAGCTTTCTAGTTTAGAAAAAGTTTTTGATTTAGTGATTAAAAAGAACGTTCAAAAAGCTTTCTATTTTAGAACACTTTGAAATTGGTGCTATAAAAATGAACCCCACAAACTTACACACTTTCATTTTGGTGTTCTAAAAAGAATTTTCAAAAAGCTTTTGTAGATTAGGACAACACTTCACTTTTGGTGCTCTAAAATGGAATGCTATTTTTTGACCAATTCTTTCATTATGTTGACAAAATGAATGATTTATTTTTGTTGACCACATTAAGACAAGGATTGTTAGAAACACTCGTGTTGGTGCTTAAAATTGGACAAATACATTCTGACTTGCATACTGCTATCTAGTGTTTGAAAATACTTCACTTTGGTGCACATAAAAACAAATTGCTATCTTGTACACATTTCATTTCATTTTTTTGGATAGCATCATTCGAGGGGCTTAAAAAGAGCATTGCAATGGATTGTATATTGTGTCTTCCATGTTTGGAAAACTAGGTGTATATCCTCTCCCCTTGCACCTTCTAGCGATCTTGGGTGACAAAAATTATTTTGAGTTTCACACATTATTTTTCAATTCAAAGCATTACATTTAGAAGTCTTGCCTTTTGAGACACATCCTGCATTGGAGAACTCAAAGGCGACTCAAAGCGATATTTCACTTGGGCTGCTATATAAATGGTGAAGGCTAAATTCCAAATGACTTGCATCGGCGATTACTTGGTCATTAGTGCCATTCACGAAAGGCAAGGTACCTTGTGTACATAGGGCCCCAAGTAAGTTGGTTAAAGCCTTAAGTGTCTTGTTGGATGCTATCCAAGTGTTGGATCCCATGAGCATTACTAAGAACCAATGTTGTAGAAGCCACCTTTTTAGCCAAAAACATTCTTTGAAGTGGTGCATCAAAATTTACTTCTGAAAAGTTACTTACCAAGTTCGACTTATGGTTGAGATTAAAACACTCTCCATTCATTGCATGTCAATCATCCCTTCGGGCATTAGGTAAGCCCACCTAAAAGAACATGTCTATCCCTAGGGTGCAAATTGTCTTCACGAAATTTCCAAATCACTCGGTTACTTTGAAACATCAAACATTTGCTTGAATTAAAATGAACACATCAAAAAAAGCATTAAACATGGTTATCAAACTTTAAACCCTTTTGACTTAGTGTGAATACTTTGAAAAGAGAACTATATTTGCACTCCTTAAGGATATCTTAAAATAATATCCCTAAAGGTTTCTAGATATTCAGTCTCACATTTCAAGTCGCATTAAGAATGAAGTCGACATTGGAAATTGTGACTTTAGCATTTCTCCTTCCACAAACTTTGAGCTTTTGTGGAAAGAAATGTGCTTAAAGTTATAGACATTTAGGGTCAAATAGTTTTGATTGTTGTGTTGCATGATATCACTTGCCAAAATTCTCAAAATCAAATTAAAATGAGACATCAAATATGCAAAATCTATCCAAATTGTTTCCAAAACAAAAATTGAGAAACAAATCTGAACAGAGGTTGCTTTTTCTACTATTTTTGCCGCACTTGACTGAAAAACTAGTTGCATTTGACCTAAAGCAAGTTGCTTTTTCTCTCTACCTTATAACAATCACTAGTAAAAACCTGTCGCTTTTGAAAAACAAAATGCACTTGATATAAATTTGTCACTTTTGATCCTATAATTACCACAATTGACACATTTTTCCAACCGTATTTGACTTCAAACTAACCACTTTTGACCAAAAAGTTTGCTTTTGCACTCACTATTCACCAGTCAGAAAATTACACACAGAGGTTGCTTTTGAGAAAATTTGTCACAGTTTCCTTTCAGATTTGGTCGCAATCAACCAAAATCTAGCTTCTTTTGACAAACATTACTGCTATTGCTCTAAAATTGCCGCTTTTTCCCTACTTTCTGGTGAAAATTAGAATTTGATCTTAAAACTGGTTAACTCTTGTGAGAAAAAAATAGTTAGACTCCCAAAATACATCATAATTTACATCATTCCATCATCCATTTGCAAAAACAAACACTCCCACCTACTTTTAGGATTCAAAATCAAAACAAACAACTTGGATCATTCCTTCACTCAAAATTCTATGATATCAACATTTTCTTGAACCTCAAGGCTAGTTCAAGTAGATTCTTCAACATATCCTCTAGAAAAATGAAGTGAAATTTGGTCCAAGTTTTCAACATTTTGAGTCCCAAAAATAGCATCATCTCCAAAGCATCCAAACATCACTCATACTCTTATCCTAGGGTCTTGAGCATCAAAACATCCCAAACCTTTAACCATAACATCCACAAAACATGTCAATCAATTACCCAAATCTAGTTCCACTCTATACACCCATGGGGACATCATATACCACAAATGTCAATAATACATCAACTATGGATTCCCCTAATCAAGGTTTTGGAGCATCTTGTCACATGGCTGATTTCAATCAAAATCCTTATCCATATCAAAATCACTCTTATCAAGGGTTTCAAAATCACCATCAAGGACAAAATATAGAAAATCAAATTTCCCTAAATGCACTTGAGAAAATGATTGAGGAACTTGAATGAAATCAAAATACGACATATCGCCAACACCATGTTCAACATCAATACATTTCATATCAACAATAGACAAACATCATCAGATAAACATCATTCCACAAAAACCTCAATATCCACATCAACAACACTTCCAATATCATCAAAACATTAATTCATATCAACAATAAAGTCTATTTCCACAAAATCAAGTGAATCAACAACATTAATGGTCACAAAATCAAAATCAGATCACCCAACATCAAAATCAAATCCAACAATAATATCAACCCCCAAATCAGCAATATCCACATGAAAGTCATCAATTACAACATCATCAAGATCAACAATCTCAAAACCAACAAGAAATTTCATCTCAAAAATAACAATCATCTCCACCACAACAAGCCTCGCAATCCAACCACACTACTGAATGTAAATACACTACTTTAGGGGAGCCAATTGAGGGTGTGTTAAACAAATTAGTCAATGTAAAACTTATCACACTTTTGAAACCGTCATGAATTGGTGAACCTACTATCAAATTCCCATGATACAATGACAAGACCTATTGTAAATACCATGGAGTAAAAGGTCATGATGCATCAAAATGTATTACACTCAAAAGATTCATCCAAGACCTTATTGATCTAGGAGAAATATCTATTGTGTACAACATTCAAGGTCTGAACACTAATGACAACATTGACAATATCTCAACCTCAAAAGTTGAAAACAATGATCAGGAGCTATCTATCATTGATCACATTAACAATGTCTCTACATCATCCAATGAGCAAGAGGAAATACATCAAGAATTTAATCCCAAGCATGATCAAAATCAATCACCAAAGTCTAGCAATGATCCAACCCAAGATATATTGACATCATCCAACCTCATGACAATACATATTGATGATCAAGATACTCTTAATCCAACACTTATACCCAATGCAAAAAATCTAAGCCAAGAGATATCACCCATATGTCCACATTTTGAGGAAATCCAAGGATCTTTTATAAGAAATCCCTTCTTTGAAATTGATCCATGTCAAGAATGTGAACCAAAGCATATCGAAGATAATATCACACAAAGTCAAGCTTAAGAAACCATACCATCAAAATATTATAATGACTCGGTGGATATCTTCCAAGACATCCAAGGTATTCCAAATAAAGAAAAAATCCATATACCAAGTGCATGTACATCTACCCATGAGATGCTTACTCCTAATGGACATGTAGATGATATTTATCCAAGACAAGAGTGTCATACTCTTGATTTCATTAACAAAGAACAAGATTCACCTACTCTTAACATTTGTACACATGATCAAGACATAGAAAAAACCAAAGACATATCAGAAATGAATCATGAAGAAGACTTATACATAAGTTGTGAATCAAAAACATCCTGTGCAGGCATATCAAAAATGAATAATGAGGAAGACTTTTTTGTGGGTTGTGAATCATCAATGCCTCTTGAAGAAACATTAAAATATGATATTTCACATGATCAAGCTAAAGATATCAATCAGGAATTTATCCCACATGTGGAGGATCCTATCACTTATAAACTTGGATCACTTACCTTTTTCAGAGCAAGCTATCCTACCAGTGAAGAAGTTATCACCTTTGAAGATCCACAACAGAGCATAGAAGGATTAGTACCTTGTTTCCAAGGTAAATTATATCCTATTGCAAATAAAAATTTTCAACGGATGCATTATCAAGGAAGAGGGTTAAGCCTACATGAACAAGGTACCTTGGAACCAGTGTTGATTATTGAAAATCCTAAGCATCAAGGTCTTTGTTATTCAGCAATTAAGGAATCTGAACATATCGATGATACCTCTATAATACTGGGGCAACTTTATCTAACGCAAACATCAACATAGAGAGCACAAAGGGTCATATATTGGAAACACTACCAACGCTACAACTAGCCATATCATGAATCATCATCCAAATATTTCTCCACCCTCTAATTGGGACCAACAACAAGAGAAAAAGTTATACCAAAGAAAGGAACAAGTCATTGAAGCAAAAGAATCGATAAAACAATATGGACAAGCAAAATTCAAATGGATACAAAAGCAAAAGAAAGAAAATCATCCCTATCAAACTCCATTGGTCAAAGAAACTATGGGGAAAAATCAAAAATGAAAGTTCATCCATCCAAAATGTTCAACAATGCAAAAGAAAGCTTCAAGAGCGACCTACAAGGTATATCAAGACATCGGTCCTAATTGAGTCTCCATATCCACCTATCATTGCTCATCCTCCCAAGTTTAGAAAATTAAAAATTCTAAACTATCGACCTATCCATCTAAATCTCATATCCCTCAACGTACTCCACCATCAACTTTGACATACATGATATCAAACCCTCGCATTGACCATGCATTGGCAGTGACTCAGTGACTCTTTATCATAAGGACTCTAAGGTCACTCTATCGCGATGTGCACATCTAGGCAAGGTTAACTCCAATATTGACAAAGAAGACAAATTATTAGGGGTTACATTCAAGCACCCGTATATTAGCAAAAAAACTCCTCCAAGTAGGATATCGTTGGCATGTCATAATAGAAACAACACCCATATTAGCACCAACAGTATCTACATCAGCACCACTATGTGGTTCAACATGAGCAAAAAATTGTCACCATGATGAAAACCTAGTAAACAGGCGTCTTGTGTGACATAAAAAAATCAAGAAAAAAATAAAGAAAATATTCAAGAGAATAATCGTCCTCCAATGAAAACCACTATGGTGGCACTTTGGACAAGTACCATAATGAAAATCTAGCAAACAGGCATCATGTGTAGAATCAAGCGCCTACATGCACCATTTCAAGTGGAAGCATCTCAGCTTTCCATAATAAATCCAATCCATTTTTATCCAAATCTAACTTACCATGATCTTGACAAATGTTTGGTGTACACTTTACACTTGCTTATGGAAAACATCTTGACATGGGTCACTATCATTGACCCTATCCTATCCAACATTATGTGAGCCATGAGGCATTTTCCAAAAGGGGATATTGTATCCAAACATGTTATCCTATCACAAGATAATCCATCACCTACATTGCTAGACATTGTTGGTAAGAAAAGCTAATATCTAAAATAGATTTAAATGAATCTTTATGTTGTGCAAAATCTGCCAGCAAGAAAGGGGAAAATAAAAAGAAAAGAAAATGAAATCTCTATATGCATACATAACTCAAGAAATTTTAAACTACTTCTGTGCAAAAATGGTGAAGTGCTTTGGCTGCAAGTTATCTCCATTTCTTCCCAACAAAAATTTCTTCCTTCTTCTCAACCCCTACAAAACAAAACAAAATGAAATGGGATAGAGATGGATATTTAGGGAATCTTTAATATTTAGGGTTTTCTTTGAGTGCTCCAAATCCAATGGCTCAGATTAAACAAATCCAATGGCTAGAAATGAGTGCACACTCTTTTAATTTATAACTTATAATTATTTCAATTGAATTTTTTTAATTACAATACGTTTCATGGTGGGGACAATGGGGCTAGAACCCCTCAAGTTAAGTTGTGACTAAAAGTCACGTTACTAACTCTCCAAAAAGTGCACCATAAATTTTACATGTTATTTGAATCACTTTGAGAATATTTAAATATAAACTTAAATTCTTATAAATTAATTTGGCTATTTATGAGATATTTAAATAGGAATTGTTAAAAATAAATAAAATTTAAGACATCAAAGGATAAACATTACATTTGTAGGAGTGTTACTATTGTAAAAGTAAATGTTAATGATGCTCCCTTGTGATAACATTTAATAAACATATGTTATATAAATACATTCTATATATATATATAGTGATTGAGGAGATTTTAAATTTAATTTAATTTCAATATTTGGTAGTGTTATCAATAAGAATATTCAATACTTGGTGGTATTAATCCTTTAATAATGGTGATATTGATAGCAATTAAAACATTGGTAATAATATTAGGAAGGATATTAATGTCGATATATATGATGAAATTAAGATTAATATGACAAGTAATTTTGGCAACAGATTAATACTAAGGATAGCCTTAAGGTTAATATAATTGAAAAGGAAAATATAATACTAGTGTATTTACTACAAATAACAATGGTAAGAAAAAAACCAATGTTACAAGCATAAGCAATATTGAGAATACTACTAATACTAATAATCAATGGAATTAGCATGGACAACTCCAATGAGCACCACAAGAATGCCAATGTTGATATAATGCAAAAAGCATCAATATTGATGAAACTTAATAAATTTGTATAACGAAACTTGTACCCTTCCATATAGCAAGTGTTATTATTATTGTCGGTATTATCTATGGAGAATGTAGATAATACTATGAGATTATACTTAGGTGCTCTAGGAATTTCAATCATAGATTACGGTATTTTGGGAGAAAATTACAAATTTTATATCATCAAATTAAATATTAAATATTGACTTTTAGACTAATACTAACACTAATACTAGTAGGAGTAGTGTTAATGTTGATGGGATTGGTGATGAAAATATAATATTAATGATAATCTTGCATACGATTACTAAGAATATGGAAGTTATTAAGGCTATTTTCATCAGGATGATTAATCTTATTTTGAGATAATCGATGTCCCTAGTATATCAAAAGTAAGTGAAACTGGACCTGTAGAAGTTACTTGAGTATTAAAATTAGTACTTTGAAAACAATGGCAGTAGATAAATGGTAATACTAGTAATATTGATATGATTTAAGGATGATAATGTTTCTAGGTTATAACTACATTACATTAACATTATTCCTTGTTGCAAAGTAGTATTTTGAATGCCAGGTAAATGTTGGAGCAAGATGGCATATTAAAGTGTTATAACTTGGAGTTATGAAAAAAAATTGTTGGTTGTGTTAGTTGTTCACCTGTAAAATTGTGGGCATGACAAGTTGAATCATTTAACATGCCTTCTTTTGAGACATTTTGTTACCATTTGACTATAGAGCAAGCTAAGCTTATCTAGTTAGATGCACTTCCCAAGATTCAGGCATTATTAGCACAAACACCAAAAGGAAAAGGAAAAAAGAAACCCAAAACTAATATATAATCTAATGAGCCTCCCACCTCTTCCAAACAGGATAAAACTAAGATACCCACATGCGCATATTGCAAAAAACAATAGCAAGGTGAACACAATTTTTACAAAGAATGGCTAGTCGAGTTGAAGCACCTCCTTTTGGAGCACAATATTTTATTTCCTTCAAATACTTCACATTAGCTCTCTTCATGTAAACCATAATCATCCACGCATCTAGGGATAGAAGGATTAGATAATTTATTTGATAAAGGTAAATAATTATTTCGTCTACAATCCCTAAATCATGGAGATGGATTCTTGATTATGGAGCCTCACATCATATGGATTCATCATAGTGTATGTTTTCTTCATTTGAGCCTTACACTTTACCACATATTTTTATGGGTAAGAAAAAAAATGTGTGTTTTTTGGAAAGGATCCATTGACATAGGAGATGGAAAATTCAATTTACTTTGTGTCCCATTCTTGTCAACCAATCTCCTTTCTATCTATTAGGTTACACATAGTGGAGAAGGGTAAACAGTACATTTCACATCCAATTCTATGTTTATCAAATACTTGGAGACTAGATATATCATTGCTTTTGGGATGGTTGATCATTAATCTTGATTGTATACCTTTTCACATTTTTATCTTGATTATGATGTAGTTCCCTTGACTAGTATTCACACTTGTTCCTCTAGTGTGAGTCATATTTATAAGGAGAAGTTAGGTCACTTTAACCTTGATGTTCTTGAGACTTGTGTTGAGATTTCATCTCCTCCACATATAGCTTCTTCATATTTTATTATTTTCATGGCTTCTAGTACTTTAGTTCAGTAGGATGATCATGGTCTTTCAGATACAACTTTGTGGGATGAGTACTTGACAAGTATATCAGATTTGTTTTCTGATCCTCATATTACATATTTGGAGGACACACTTCAAGATATTCATCTGCTCTTTGATTATAGTTGCAACAAAAATATTGTTACATTCATCATTTTATTTGGAGATGTTCATTAGTTTCTACATAGTCTTGATTTATCATATTATTGTATTCGGATAGCGCCTAATATTTGTCTAGCATGCTCTAACATGGAGGCACCTAATCTATTTTTATAGACACCTATCATGAGACTTATTCCCTCATCTCTCTTCTTGTAGTTGAAGTTTCTTCTACATCCACTATTGTACTTTTTTCTTCCTAAGGGTAGGCATTTTTTTTGTATACATTGGATTGTCTTTTGTCTTCAATCATTCACCATTTGCATAGTTATGAGGGATCTATGGTCTCATTTTTTCATTCTTATGGGGGATATATATTGTATATTTATGAAGGATGTAGTCCTTGAGGGGTAATTTTGAGTCCATTCATGAATTCTTTCATCACTCGTACATGATTTTTTTATTTCCTTCTCTCTTTTAGAGAGGGGTTTTTTCCCACTAGATTTATCTTATTTACTCCACTTATGACGAATATTTTGTAAATGCGTACCTAACATGGCCTAGTAGATAGGGCCCATACTTTTATCTTTGTGTCATATTTGTATTCTTGCATTTGTTTTATTCTCCCTAAGTTGGACTTAAGGGGCGATGTTGGTGTGAATGGGGTATATTACCTAACTAGTTCACCTAGTAGGTTCTATTCACACATTTTCACATGTTAAATTCACTTAGGGCTTTAGGATTTTTTCTAGAAGTCATAGGATTAAGATACTTTTCACAATATTTTTATGTCCTATCTCTCAACCTTGCTTTTATAAGCAATGCCTCATATGTACATTATTTAATGTAAGGGAAGTACTATCATTGATCCATTAATTATTATTGTATATCAGTGCATCCATATCAAGCAATATATCCTCTTTCTCTACTCTCTTGTGGAATAATATCTTTGGTTTTTTAGGTGATCCTATGGTATTATATCTCACTATCATCTCTTACACTATCATCCTCAAGGCATTGGAAAATGAAAATAAAAACCAAGATACTAGAGGCATCATAAGTGCTACCATGGCTTGGAGAGATTATTTGGAGAAATAAGGCAACAAGTTGATACATGAGGCCATATATTGTTATCACAAGATAAGAAATGAAGGTAATACAATGTATGAGTGTGAAGAGGTTCTTGATAAGGAACTCTTATTACCAGAAGATAGCCTATTGCAACCTCAAAAAAAATATAAGTTTTCATCTACAAAACATAAAAGAGAATAAGTTTCATCACAAGGAAACCTATATATACATCTAGAGTGGTTTGAGGCTACTAAATAGAGAATAAAAGTGTTTAATACTTAAAAAATTAAGTTTGGTGTAATGAAGGTGAATACAAGTGTATTCATGGCTTAAATTGAGAGTTTTATTGAGGCCCCTTCTTGTACATTTGTGAGAACCCCAATAAGGCTTTCCTTGCTACTACCATCATCAAGGAGTCCAATGGAATGATTAGGAAACATATTATATAGGATATAATTGATGATATAATGGTAATAAAATGGAAATTCAATGTCTTCTAGACCAAATTTTATGATATGAAGTGGTGGAGCAAGTTAAGAAGACCATATTTGCTAAGAAGGTAAGAGTTTAATGCATAGTTACAATTCAGTTTTGGAAACATTAAAAAAATTCTAGGCTCAATTCCCAAACCTATAAGGATAGTAGTAGCCATATTCATTCATGATTTTATTATTCTTCCAATAATGTAATAAACCACTCCTTTGTGGGTGGGTTCTTTTGTAATTATTTCCTTAGACACAATTAATAAAATGCATAATTTAATTATGGGGCCTAAGTTTGATAAAATAAATGTAACTTGTAGGATCACTTTAGGATCTATGTCAAATTTATCTTGTAGATTTAGTGTTAGGCACCCAAGTGGGGTATACATGCTATTCTTAGAAACACTTTTAAGGGTCATAAATTTTGGAAAAGAAGGAAACTCTTATATTTTCAATGTAGGCAAGCTTGCTAAAATTTATAATTGGCCAATTACAAATTAATAAATGGATCATGCAGGTTTCTTCTAGATGTTCTCCCCATTACTGGCGATGTATTTGTTTTATGCTCTTTCAGTTGAGTAGCTTGGTGAAATCTTGTTAAAGTGTTTTAAATCAGAGATTAATGTGTGAAATATGTGCATGTATTATGGTCATTTTATACATCTAACTTGAAGCCTTCATCAAAATCCTTATAATCTTGAACCTATAGTTTTTTAAATTGATTTAGACATTGATCATTGCATTATAGGTTATTTTGGTTTCATCAAATATTTTGAGCCATTGGTTTTTTTGCATTTATTGTTAACTTCCTTAAACTCTAACATATTTTAGTTTTTTGTTTTGCAAATTTGATAGATTGGGATTATTTTTCCAAATTTTTGAAACAATTATTTACTATTTTAGTTTATTTAAATTTGGGTGTAAGAATTGTCTAGCTTGGTATCTACTAGCATAAGTCCCTTGTTAAACTAATCACATAGACCACTTAGCTACTCCAACATTGCCAAGACCTAGTGCAAAAGGCATGTTGGAGTTGATAGATCCTCCAGAATGGTTAGCTTTTTAGGAGTAGAGTATTTTTCATTCTACTTGAGTTGGTTGTGTCAAAAGATCCATCAACACATAGGTTCTATAAATCAAGGTGAATGGGTTTGAGTGTAATACCCCTCATATTGTTTAGACTTGATACTTTTGTGGTTTTGATTGATGCTTTGTGACTGTGATTGTACTCATTATGGTTTGATAATGTTAGTGGATTTCAATAAAATATATTATGATGTAGTGATTTAGTAAATTATGTTATGATATGATCTGTTAGTTTAGAAATGTTATTTCATCATTTATATTATAATTGTTTAGAATAGATGTGATGAAAGGACAGTGTAGCATCACTCGTTCGTGAGTGCCCTGTTGCGTTGCAATTCCTTCTCACAATGTAATGATTTGATTTTATATATATATATGTACATGTATACGACTTTGTTTGGATGCAGGGATTGCAAGTATAGAGTCTCGATTCCACCTGCTTTGGCAGGACAGGGCGAGCACCAATAACCCAATGGCATAATGTTGAAATAGAGATGACTAGGAAGTCACCCCGTCCCATGTTGTCAATCGTCCCGATTGAATGGTATTGTGTGTTGTGTTGTCATTTCGGTATTTTATTACTATGTTTTGTGTGTCTTGTTCGTATGTATTTTACTTTGGTATTTTATAAGTTGCGATTTATTTAATGAAATGGTGGTTATAATTGTTTATTATAATGTTAGATTAATTTATATTTAAATATTTAAAAGTCTTAGTTTAAAAGTCATGTGTTTTAGTTAAATGTTAATTAAATATTATATTGTGGTTTGTTAATTTAATTAAAATTATCTTGTTGAAGATAATTATAAAATAAATAAATTAAATGAATTAAATTATGTGCATAGCAAGTAAAGCTTGCAAAAGCAGATTTACAACAAAAAGTATTGTGAAATGGAAAAATAAATAAATAAAAGAACAGAAAAGATAAAAGGATGAATGAGAATTTAGTGTTGGTTGAAAAGCTGTAATTAAAACAGAAAGTTTCTTTTAATTGGATTTTTGAGAGCTTTTGAAATAAGAGTAATATCTTTTATTTATTTGCAATTTTGGGGGATTTTTTTGGGGATTCACAAGAAGAGGAGTTGGATAGAAGTTGCAAAAGAATAATATTTTCTGAATTATTGATCTTTTGAAGTTTTCTGGAAAGGAATTTGTCATTCTATTGCTTCATGTTGTTGGGAAGGGTTTCTGAGTAGAATATTAGGTTTGAATTTGAGCACGGTACTCTGAAGAGGAGATTCTAAAGAAGGAACAAAAGTTGTTCGAAGAGACTGTTGAAATCAAGCAAGCTTCATCAAAATATCAGTGGCACAGGACTCTAGGTTCCTTTCTCTTCAGTTTCTGTTTCAAAAGAAAATAAATAAACAAATGAATAAATATGGTTGATCGTTTGAAAGAAAAGAAAACCTTTGTTAAAAATTTAATGATTACTAGTTAGCAAACCAATAGGAGAAAATTATTGTCATATGAGAAACCATTCTATAGATTTTGTTATAATTTTGTGATGAATAATATTGTTCTTGTTTTAATAAATAGCTTCAATTTGAATATATATATATATATATATATATTCTTAGTTAACTATATATTCGGTTGAATAGTATTTTGTACAGAAAAAGTCATAATCTGTTGTCTTTCACAGACAAAATTTTCATCTTTTTGGACTTATTGAAATATATATGTATATATATATATATATATATATATATATATATATATATATATATATATATATATATATATATATATATATATATATATATATATATATATATATAGAAATATATAGGTATATATATACACATTAATATATCTATGTATATATATAAAAATATTTATATATCTATACAGTAATATATTTTATCTACTTATTCATTTTAAAGGCCTGTCATGCTTGGTCGTACCTGTACACACCACGCAACAGTTTTTGGCATTTTTAAAATATTAAATTTTTTGAAACAAAATTGTTTTCGGATTGTATTTGTTTTAAAACAAAATTTATTTATTAAATTTCCTTTTATTGGGGAGTAGCCAGCTGACTGCCGCATTCCTCCTCCCCCGCATCTCGCCGCTATACTACCACAAGAGTCTTAATGATCAAGCATGCAAGTATGAAAGGCCTAATTTCTTAGTGTATATTGTTAGTTTTGTTTTATATATATATATATGGCATTAGTTTGTCATTTATCATGTTGATTAAATAATTTAAAAAGAAAATTATCCTTACTCGGTTGTATAGGCATATGTTTACACATATAAAGAGAGTTATATTTTCTTATATTGGAATATTATTTTGGAATGATCAGCGTTTTGGGAAATTAGATTAATTGGGTAATTGGGAATGAATTAAATTTAATGGTGTAATCTTGTAAAATTAATTTTGAGTTTTTTGTCCTTTATGGTTATTGTTTAGCATAGTCTATGTGGGAACCATGTTGTTTTTCAAACCCTATTTCAAGGGTAGTGATTCTAGTTTTCCAAAGGCATGTGTTTTGTTGAGTATTTATCTGTTGTTTTATGTGCTCTTGAGAATTGCATGAAACTAATATTTTTATTATTATTTAAGAAGGGTTGTACGAGATTGTTGTGACTTGGATTATGAGTTTTCGTGAGATGGGTAACACCTCTCATGTTTTAGTTTTTATTTTTTATGATTTATGTGTTATGGTACAACCCTTGCCTTATTTTTGGTCATGTTAGGGGTCTTAGGGAGAGTGGCTCTTCGTGGGGGTCGGTGCCTCAAAAGGAGGAAGAGCTCAAGATAACCCACATAAGAGTAGTATAACATGATAACCTGCAAATAGAATTTAGGGATGGGTAGTAAAAACACACAAGATAATAAATACATACCTCGTCTATGCATTAGGGCTATCATAGACTAATGATAGACTGAGAAGGCCATGGTCGGCAAGTCGTAACCTCGTCCCCATGAGAGGTTATCGGTTCGGCATGAGCTACCCTATCGTGTTGATGCCTCATGTAGGAGGAAGGGCCAGGATATCCATAGATGGGCACTGGCGCGTCAAGTTGGAGGAAGGGCCAAGATAACCCATGAGAGCTATGCGATGACACTCTCCACTAGACACCCATTTGCCTTGTTTTCTTATTGCCTCTGGGATTGTATTTTGGATGTTGTATCAGTTCTTCTAGAATTGTATTATGTTCATTGTTTCAGTTTCATTTGTAAATGTCTTATGAATGTTCTTTCATTACCTAGTTAATGGTTATTTCCTTGTTTTGATGTGATGAGATTTATGACTTTAAGTTATTATGTTGACTCGTGAATGTTGTTGGTATGTCATTGTAATCTTTGATGTTGTACTTGAGTTTGTACTATATTGTTCTATTGGAGTCGTTTGGCATTCATGGTTGTGATCTCTTCCTTGTCATCTCTAAGCACGGGGGGTGAGTTATTTATAACTCACATGGTTGGGTGGAACGTGCTCCGCACCCGTTGGGTTCCCCATCAATGATCGTCTCCTCAGCGTCCTTTAGTTGGAATTTGTACCAGTGGATCACTTTGTACTTCTTTCATTATTGTACTTTGTATCATCCCACATGTATGGGAAATTTAATGTAACTCATTATTGAGATCATGTAATGTAGTGTAATGCTAAAGTGATGATGTAACATTTAGGATCCTTTGTAACATTATTGTAAGAGATTCATTATGATTGTAATTTTTGATGTAGTGATACTTTCACTCTTGGTTCATAGATGTACTTTTATTGATGGTTATTGTAATGTTATTGGATAAGTTGTTTAATGTTATCTTTTACTTTTGTTATAGTTGTTTTGTGATGTAACCCCGCGTGCCCCAAAGGATTTAACGTAAGATTTTAATGTGCAATGTAAATGTATTTAATGTTGGGTTGTATGTTTACCTTGTGTTACTAAAAAAAAAAA
>VDFB02264939.1:0-45930 GCA_007258455.2 Sequoia sempervirens
ATAGATTGATACATGGACTTTCCCTTAATATGAGAGCATGAGGAGGATCCCTTGAACTAAAAAATCATCTGTTGGTACTCTCATAAGGTTGCACACAAGTGTGTGAAAGAAGGGTATTTCATAAGGGAAAAATTCTCTTGCCAAGGCCTTTATAAGTTCCCTATGAATACCTTCTACATGTTAGAATTGGGAAGTTGATAGAAGATTTTTGAAAGGAGCACTTGGTAGTGTGCTATGAAATCAGTGAGTTTTTTATTATCTCCTTGTTTACATTGGACGAGATCCGAAAAAGGTCATCTTTGGCCCGATGGTCACTTCAAATTGTTGATGGAATTGATTTATAAGCTGGTCAAATGAGAAGATAAAGTTGTCAAGAAAGGAATAGTACCACTCAAGTGTTGTATCCTTGAAAGATCGAGGAAAAAGTTTGGCCATCAGTGCGTCATGATGGAAGAAGTCCATGCACAAGGTGTTAATGGCAAACATGTGTGACTATGGATCTCCTTTACCGCCATACTTTTCAAACCTAGCGATCTACATTCCTAGGGGGAAGGGAGTGTTTAAGATCACAACTGACAATGGGTTGAGCTAGAAGAAGAGCTAGAAGATAGGTTGGGGTGAGGCTTGGGAAAGACTCGCCAACTGGCTCTACATCTTACCCATATTTTGAAGAAGAGTGTTCAGAATAGGGTCATTAGAAGATAGAGGACCAAAGAAACATCCTCTAGAACCACTGCCAAAGCCACCTCTAGAACCACCACCGGTGTGACCTCTACTAGAACCACTATCAGAGCCACCGCCACTGGTAGGGCCTCCGCTGGAGCCACCACCATAACCTCCACTAGAACCACCTCCACCAACACCACCTTTGCTACTAAATCCACCACTGCTACAAAATCCCCCACCACTCATCCCACCAAAGCCTCCACCATTGAAGCTAAAGCCTAAAGGGACCCTATTTATTTGATAGTTTAATGTTGTTTAGAGATAGAAGGGATATTGATAGAGGGGACCATGTCGGCCATGTAAATGGATATGGGAGGCATCAATACTCCTAACTATCATTCACGCTCTTCGAAAGCGACTCCTTGTACAAAGCTAGGATAGTTTGAAGGAGCACACGCTTCGACGAGACCGAGGAGGCTAGTCAGAAGCTCTATGCTTGTTCAATATTTATCCATCATATGTTCTAACTCACTAACAACCCGAGTGGCTCTAGCCATCTTCATATTTCTTTCAAAGTGATTTTCTAAGTTGCCCAATCCTTTAGCGAGGGTGGAGACATATTCTGTAGGAATTTGAATGGCCTCATGCTTGTTCATTGAAGATGGTGTAGGAGATGTAGGGGGATTGAGAACATGGCCAGTTTCATCAAGGAACCACATCTCATTCCTCGATAACTGCTCCTGCATAGCTAGAACAAAGATTAGACCAAAGAAAAGGCCTGTAGATAACCCAATAGAGACCTTTGTCCTTTCCATCGGGAGGTGTTGTACACTTCTCCTAACGATATACCTAAAAGTTGTAGACTAGATTGTGATGCTCATAAACCTTCACCACACTCAGGAACACAATAGTCATGAAGTACATGAGAGAGGTTTCAACACCAATGGATGAATAGACATTGGTTCACATCAGGTTCACCAAAAATGTAAGAGAGGGGGACCACCATGTGCAAGGCCCCAGGTCATGGAGGGCCAAGATACAGAAGGTTTCCCTAACTTACCTCAGCTTAACAAGGTGTTAGGATATGCGAGACAAGAATGATGAGGAATATAAGGTCCTTGAATCACTCTACAGACTTGAAATATAGAATGGGGCTAGGCGAGTCAATTTTTAGGTTCAACACTATGCCTTAGGAAGCTCTTTGCTTGAGGAAAAAAGTGCAGTCTTGGGATAACAACACGACGCACTGGCATCCGTACGACCAAACAACAACAAAGTCAAGGTCAAACCTAAGAAAACAAGCTAATGACCAAGCTAACTATTACTAAAGGTCCAAAACAAAGTGATTAAGTAAGAAAAACACTCTAATGTGATAAAGCAAAAATACAAGAGTTAGGGTGGCAAGAAGGATCTCACAAAGAAACTTGTTCACTAGTTAGCTCCTTGAGAACATGTTCACCTACACACAAAGAGGAGGAAAATGTTGGGTGGTTGTATAGGGGCTTGCCTTAGTTAGACCCTCATTTTAGTGTTTCCACCTCCATGAACAACCAAGTTTGCAATAATGGAGAAAAGTATGATAAATAAGTAAATGAACTAAAGAGCACTAAAACACTACAAAATAATAAATATGCTTACTCTACTAAGTAATAGAGGAGAAGAGTGGAAATATTACCACCTCCACCAAGAGCACTTAAGGCTACTTGGAGGAGAAAATGAGAGGACTCAAGCCCTTGTTTTAATGGTGTTTGGTTCCACACTTGCTCTACTGAAGTGATGGAGTGGTGTATTTGTTGCAATGAATTACAATAATGTTGCTTGAAAGCTTGAGAGTGAGTGCAAGAGTATGAAAGTGAGCTTGTGAATGAAGTGAAGAAGTTAGAATGCATGTAGAAAGAGAGAATTTGAAGAGGAGATGAAGAAAAAAACCATATTTGGGTCAGTCGGCCGAAGAGGGCGTTACAACTTGACTCCTAATGAGAAGTGTAATGCTTCTACAGGTTCAACTATAGGAATCTGCCAGGGACGTTAGTGCGCCACGCGGATGTCTGTGCATTACACAGGTGTTTGTGGCAGAAACTCCCCCACCAACGCTCAAAATAGGAACCAAGTGGGATAAAAGTAGTGAACTTAGGTGTGATTAAGCCTTTGAACTTAGTTTTCTAAGCCAAAGAAGGGAAACAAGGGGAATTTGCATAAGGGGTACAAATTCACTCTTATACAGTTGGTTTTTAACTAAAAACAGAGGAATTCACAATAGAAGCTATGGATCAAAACCTTAACTAAATCAAAACAAAAAGAGAATTATATATTTAGATAGCTAAGAGAGAGGGTAACACTATCACGATTTTTTTATAAACTTGCATTGAAAGATGTGGAAACTTGATGGGGAGCACACACGAAAAATATGAGGAAATTTGGAAAATCCTATCAATTAACACATCCAAAGCAGGTCATTTGGCACTCTCCAAATGACCTACTTTGAACAAAATTTAATCTTCCCCTCTCTTTGGTTAACCACTCTGATAATGCTGAGAGTGGATGGTTTATGATCGTAGATGGATAGTTGAGGTTTTACCATTCATACTCTCTTTGCCTCATTACCCTAACTGGATAACTCTCTATCCCTCTGAAGTCTCTCTCTCTCTCTCAAGTCTCACTCCCTCCCACACTACCTAGACTACTCTCTCTCACTCTAAATCCCTCTCTTAGGTCTCATTCCCTCCCACCCTACCTGGATAAA
Organism: Sequoia sempervirens; assembly: GCA_007258455.2. NCBI lineage: Eukaryota > Viridiplantae > Streptophyta > Pinopsida > Cupressales > Cupressaceae > Sequoia > Sequoia sempervirens. The sequence goes on from VDFB02264939.1 coordinate 3,410, forward strand.
TCTATCTCACTCCAACCCCCTTTCTCAGTCTTCCTCTCTCTCTCCCCCTCTAGTATTTTTGTCTCTCTCACTCATCTCATTATCCTATCCCCCCACTCCTCTTCCTCCTTATCCTTTGGTCTTTTTTTCTCTCACTCCATCTCCCTCTTCTTTCTCTCTCTGGCTCCTTCCTCTCCTCCCTCCACCCCCTCCCTTTCTTCCTATCCCCTCTATCTCTCTCCTATCCCTCTCTTCCTATCTCTCTCCTCTATCTCTTTCCTCCTCTCTATCTCCTCCCCCCTCTCTATCTCTCACACAAAACTCCCTCTCTCTCACTCCCTCATCTCCCACTCTCAGTATCTCCCTCCACTTCTCCCCCTCTCTCTCTCCTCCCACTCCCTCTCTCTAAACTCTCTCTATCTCTCCTCTCCCTACTCCTCTCTCTCCACTCTATCTCTTCCTCTCGTCTCTCCCTCCCCCTCTCTCTCTCATCTCCCTCACCCCTCTCCCTCTTTCTTTGTCCCCCTCCTAAACCCCCTCCCTCTGTCACTCCCTCTATCTCTCTCCCTCTCTCCCTCTCTATCTCTCTCCTCTCCTCTCCTCTTCTCCATCTCAACACCTCTCCCTCTCTCTCATACACTCTATCTCTTTCCCATCTCTCTCAAGTCTCTCCATCCCACCCCTTCTCCCTCTCTCTCTCTCTCAAGTCTATCCCTCCTACCCCCTCTTGCTCTCTTGGATCTCTTTCTGTCTCTCTCACTCACTCCCTCTATCTCTCTCCCACACCCTCTCTCTCTCACACTCCTTCTATCTCTCTCCCTCCATCTCTCTCCCTCTCTCTCAGGTATCTCCCTCCCACCCCCTCCCTATCTCTCTCTCCCTCTCTCTTAGGTATCTCCCTCCTGTTAGCTCTCAAAAATGTAGGTTTGAACCATGAAAGGCTGCCAAGCTTCCACGATGTTTTAGGGTAACAAAACAAGGTTTTGAAACAATTAAACCTTCTACTCTCCAGGTACTGCTAGACCTAGGCGGGTGTACCTATAACAAATGAAGCAGACTTGACTATTGACTTTCTCTTCATGCCATGATTTATCCACAATGGCAGATTGGAATGGAAAAAATAAAACAAATTTGGTATATATATTGTATACCAGCATTCAAAACTAAACCCTAATATGCTTAGTTAACAGATGTAAAAAGTATGAATAAAACTAAATTATGGAAATGGTGAGACCAGTGCCTTATATAATATACAGAGTCAAATGAAATCTTAAACAACTGACTTCTTTCTGGATTTATTCAAATTGTTCAGCATATTTTATTTATAACCAGTATAAAAATGCAAGGTTGTGATTATTAAGTTCTTCTTAATGATCTAAATGAAATTCCCTGATTACTGTGATTAATCAAAAGGATTTAATCCTTCCTTGAAAGAACCTATCAACCAATCACACAGATACGGAAAATACGTATTGATAAACCAGACATAAACTTGTTATGTTGATTTAAATAACCAAGCAACATCAATCTTAGAGACAACTCAAATAATTATTTCAATAGGCACAACACAACAATTGACACCAGAATATGCCAACAAATCAAATGATTTTCATTGATATCTCCATGGATTCAAAACATACATTAGAGTCTCAGCCCTGTGAAACATGGTGTTCCACTGTATTTTCTATTCTCTATCCTATTCTACCTATTGCCCGCACAATGCTTTCAAAATAAACATTTATACATTGAGAATACGAAAGGACGCATCCTTTCGAAAATAGAAAATACATATTATAAAACAAAAGATAGAGAATAAATAGGCTCTATTTAGCCATAAGTGAGTCTTATTGAGGTGTTCCAAATAATCCTGGCGCTCATATGTGTCTGCATCTCCAACAGCATTCTGGATCATGACTTCCATCTTGACCATTTCCTCATTTTGCTTGCTCACTTCTTCCAATGTTGTATCCTTTGCGGAAGCTATCTTCATTATTTCATTCAGCATTAACTCACATTCATTTTTCCATTTGGTGGCTTCTTTCAAATTCCCATTATCATCAGAAAATGCAATTACAGTTTTCTCAGCAGCTGCAATTAACCCCTGTTCATCCCCTTGCAATTCATCATAGAAATTCCGATGGTGATTGATTATATGATTTGCAGCTTCAAGTGCAGAACTGTTAGCTTCATCACTTTGAGCCAACTCATGAAATTTCTCCATGATTCATCCATCCATCCTTGTGTGCTCCTTCAATGCAGCAAGAGTATGAGAGTATTTTCCCTACAATTTATTCAACCAGGATGTCAAATGATCCTGCATCTTCTTGAAAATTGCAGCAATAGCATCATGCTTTCCCTGAGAATAAGCACTTGACCCTACCCAATGGTCTTTTGCCTGAGAGATTTCTCCTTGAGTGGTCATTTTGGTTGTCCCCATTGAAACACCAACCAAGTCTTTGAGTCTATCATTTTCTCTCAGCAACTTTTCATTATTTGCTTTATACATTTCTCTTTCTTTTATCAACAGCTGAATTTGTGCTTTATTCAACTTTGCAATATTTACCTCAATATCTGCAGTAGCTACAAGATCAACTTCTCTAGCCTTTAGAGTCAAAACATAGCCAAATGCCTTCTTTGTATCAAGTACCATTGATTTCCTATGGGGTGGGTACACAGCCCATATCAACATTGATCCCTCATTAGTATTATACTTGGAGCCTGCATACACTTCTGTCACCTTTTCTTTATCAAGCTTGTGAGTAGCATTATTGCCCTTCAAGAAACTATCAAAGACCAATGTAGAGTTCAAATCAAGGCTAGGAAAGATCATGACACCAGCACTCTCCAACATTTTCCTTCCCATTTCAGGAGTCATATTTGTCATTTCATCATCCACACATCTTCTCAATTGAGCCAACAATTGTTCCTCATTTCCAGATGTAACATCATCAACATTCTCTCGTATTTCCTTCCCCTTCTGCTTGTACAAGAATGCCTTCAACTCTGGGGAATGTATAAACTCATCATTAGAGACAAATGACCTGTACTCCATGTGCCTTGTATCAACATCACTACTTTCAATACTTTGTTCTCTAACTGGGCAAACATATTGTTGAGTCCTCATCTGGGATACCTTCTCTATTTTACCCTATGGCACATTAGATCTAGGTGCTTCTTCATCTCCAGAAGACAATAGCTCAATATCCTGCAGCCCTTGGTTATACCTTTCAACTACCATTTCTACTTCATCTTCATCCAGATTCCTGATCATATCATCAAAAGGATAGGGTACATGCCAATACCCTCCAAAGTTAATCCTTTCTTTGGCTGAATTGATATATCCTTCAGGATCAAAGTTTTTCCTAGTTGGTCCTCTTTTCATATTATAATGCAACAATTTTTCAAGGATTGAATTATATCCCTCTTTAGCCAATACAGTGAAATCACCAAAACATAAAGTACTAGGCATAAAATCCTGCTTCCCAAAAGAACTGAATTGCATCACACTACAGTAATCCATTTGTCTAACAATTTCCAAATATGCAACCCTATTTGGAACTATCCTTGGCAGAATAAAAGGAGCATCTTCAAATCCATACACTCTGATTACTGTAGCTCCCTCCAAACAATACCAATCTCCCCAATTATGATCAATTGGCCCATTGAAGTCTTTAGGCTGAAGGAATCTTTTGATCTCATCAATCAATGAATAATTACAAGGATAATGATATAATTTATACAATGTTTTTACAAAATGCTCTTCAAAATGAATAAAACTAGAACCAACAAACCTACAGTCCCAAATGACAGTCCACAATTGAACAGGAAATGCTTCACCCTCCTTGCCAATTTGAGAAACTCTCATCTATGGAGGCCATACCCCTAACTCCTGTCCAAAATATAGCACTAAATGCATCAACAATGAATAATTTTTGAGGTGAACAATTGAAGCTCCACCCTTTATAGCCATCAATCCTGAATTAAGCTCATTAGAAACATATGAAGCATAATCAAATGGCCTGGAATTGTGATATTGAATATCCGCTGTGATAACCATTGGCACCATTGACATGAATTCAAGGGCATCCATCGCTAATACCTGACACACTAAAAAATATGTGTACTTCATATAGGGTTCAAACAAATCTACATGATAGGGAGGCCCTTCACTATCTTCCAAAGGTTCTGGCTTGTTACCCTATTTGACCCTGTGAATTGGTAACCTCCAACCCAAGTTGTAACTTGTATCCATCCTTGAAAATTCCTTCTGCAACTCCTCACAATTAATTTCCTCATTGCAAAACCCTTCCAGTTTGAAAACCTCACCAATTGCTTCTTTTGACATATGTATCTGTGGTTTTCCAGAAGGATCACATATAGCTTTATGCTTTGGATCATAATGATCAACAAGCAATTTTACCAATTCAACATTAACAAATACATTAGGGCACACAACTTCCCTACATTCAACTTCCATGGATTACAGACTGGGTCAAAATGGTTCCTCCTATGGTAGTGGAAATTGAAAAGCTCATACCCTCTTATAACAGTCCAGACATCACCTATGAACTTGCATTTATCATCTAGCTTATCAACCTCTACCCTAAGTTATACAGACCTTCTAGCTTTAGGACCTAAACCAGGTAGTTGATCAATGAGGTCTTGGTTCAACCTCCTTTTAGTGCCTCCATGCTCCATATTAGTCTTTTGTTTCTTTCCCTTCGACTGACTACTCTCACCAAGCTTTCTACCCTTACCCTTTCCAGAACCAGAAGACTCCATTTTCAAGCTTACATAATCAAAATGTGAAAAACAAAGAAGCAATTACTTACAATATTCTACTCGAGCTCCTCAGACTGAAAAAATATCTCTGTTCTCTGTCCAACATGCCAATTCACCAGCAATCAATTTAGAAATGAAGAATTGATTAGAACACTAATGTCATTACTATTTTATCCCATCACGCCATTAATGAAGCATGAATGAAGCCTCCTTTGAAACTGGCACTGTCCATCAAATGTCCTACCGATGAGAAAATTTCAACTCTAGGGAAAAATCCCTTTTCAACGTTTATTTCACCATTCGCCAAGACACTCTGTGGTCTTACTGGCATTTGGAATCAACTTGATGACCATTACTTCTATTTTTCATGTCGCTATGACAACTTCAAGTTGAGGAAATATTACATATACTTCATGGTGCCATACTGATATGCATTCTTCAAAATATTCTCCAGTCACTATGACGAGATCACCCTTTCGCCGATGAAAACAATCCTACTGATGAAATAAATTCAATCAGCAAGACCCTGAGAACTCGGAAAGACTTATACCGGCACTAAATGTCTTACAGAAATCACTCTTCCATATTACTCCATTCAGCAAGACTCACCCCGAAATATTTGTCGGTATAATATTCATACTTTGGTGAAACTTATACTGAAAAGTTCCTCTCCCGGCAATGCAGATCTCTATCGGCATAAGTTTTAATTCGGCAAGACTCTATGACCTCTCACCAATAACTTTTGAATATCCTTGAACTTGGTTAGGAGAAACAATAGCCACTTCGCTAAGACCTTCCCCGATACACATAAACCTTACCAAAACATTTGTTTGCAAGCCAGTCGGTAAGACAAAATGACTTTGTTATGAATTCATGCCAATACCAATTAGTTTGGCCAAAACGACCCTTTATGCATTAGTCGGTATGACATATTGTCTTCGCCCTGACATTACACTGATGCCCCAGCATATGCCGATATATATTTTTTCTATATTCCTATTGGCAAGAAAAAAAATACTTCGCCGAAACATTATCCATAACACCTTTAGCTTGACCGGTATACTCCCACATGCACCGGTTGGCAAAACACAACATATTCTCTATGACCTCACTCCGACAATGATTCCCTTTGTCGAGATGACTCCTTTTGTCACTGAAACAAGAAAATTGTTCTGCTGATAGTCTGCAACAAACATACATTAGTGAAAAATCAGATCGGGGAAACTTTTACTATGTCTTGCCGATTCGGGTCTTTTAATGAAAAATGAAGGACTTGATGGATTCAATGGATTTTATGACAGAAAATAAGCAAGACAATACAAAGAGGGACATTTATACTTATGATGAGGACTCAATACTGGAACACTTGGATGTAATAGACTGTAAAAATTTCAAAATTTTATAGTTCTAACACCTCCCACCCCCTCCCTATCTCTCTCTCCCCCTCTCTCTTAGGTATCTCCCCCCACCCCCCCTCTCTCTCTATCTCTCTCTCACTCCCTCCATCTTTCTCCCATCCCTCTATCTTGGGAACTCCCTCTCCTTTCCACCCCCTCTCCCTTTCTCAATTCTCTCTCTCACTACTTGTATCTCTCCCATCCCTCTATCTCCCACTCCCTCTCTCTCCTACTCTCTTAGGTCTCTCCTTCCCACCCCGTCTCTCCCACTTTGTCTCCTTCTCCCTTTCTCTTAGTTCTCTCCCTCCCACCCTCTCTCCCTCTCCCTCTCTCTTAGGTTTCTCCCTCCCACCCCCTCTCCCTCCCTCAAGTATCTCCCTCCTACTCTCTCTCTCTCCCTCTCTCTTTGGTATCTCCCTCCCACCCCCATCCTCTCCCTCTCTCCCTCTCTCTTAGGTATCTCCATCCCACCCTCTCTCCTTCTCCCTCTCTCTTAGGTCTCTACCTCCTACCCCATCTCCCTCCATCTCTCTCTCAAGTATCTCCCTCTACCCCCTCTCCCTCTCTTAGGTCTCTCTCTCTCTCACTAACTCCTCTCTCTCTCACTAAATCCCTCTCTCCTCTCTCCCCCTCTCTCTCTCACTCCCTCTATCTCTCCCTTAGTCTCTCTCACTCCCTCTATATCTCTCCCATCCCTCTATCTCCCACTCCCTCTCTCTCTCCCCTCCCTCTCTTTCTCCTCTCTCTCTCCCCTCTCTCTCTCCCCCTCTCCCAGGTAGGAGGGAGAGACTTGAGAGAGAGTGAGAGGGAGTGAGAGAGGGAAAGAGGGTTAAGGGTTTAGGGTTGAGTGTTTAAGGGTCGAGGTTATAGGGTTTAGGGATTAGGTTTGAGGGTAGAGGGTATTAGGTTGAGGGTAGAGAGTAGAGGGTTTAGGGTTTAAGGGTTGAGGGATTAGGGTAGAGATGGAGGAATGGATGGAGGGATGAATGGAGGGAGAAGTGAGATAGAGAGGAGAGAAGAGGAGGAAGGGATAGAGATAGATGAGGATTGAGGATCCAATGTTTAGGTTAGAGGGTTGATAATTGAGGGCATAGGGTTGAGGACCTATAGGGTTGATGGTTTAGGGTAAAGAGAGAGAGAGAGAGAGGGAGAGGGTTTAGGGTTGAGGGTAGAGGGTTATGGGTGGAGGGTAGAGTGTTTAAGGGTTTAAGGGTTTAGGGTTTAATTGTTAAGGGTAGAGTGTAGAGGGTTTAGGTTTTAGGGTTTAGGGTTTAAGGGTTGAGGGTTTAATGGTTGAGGGATTAAGCATTGAGGGTTGAGGGATTATGGTAGAGTTGAGGGTTTATGGATTAAGGGTTGAGGGTATAGGGTTTATTGTTTAAGGGTAGAGGGTTTAAGGTTTAATGGTTAAGGGTAGAGGGTAGTGGGTTGAGGGTTGAAGGTTTTAGGGTTTAAGGGTTGAGGATTGAGGGTAGAGGGTAGAGGGTTTAGGCTTTCGGGATTAAGGGTTAAGGGTAGATGGTTTAGGGTTTATGGATTATGGTTTATGGTTTATGGTTTAAAGGTAGAGGATGTAGGGTTGAGAGAGAGAGGGGGGGTTAAGGGTTTAAGGGTTAAGGGTAGAGGGTTTAGGGTTTAGGGTTTAGGGATTATGGTTTACAATTTAAGGGTAGAGGGTGTAGGGTTGAAAGAGAGAGAGGGGTTGAGGGTTTTAGGGTTTTAGGGTTTAAGGGTTGAGGGTTGAGGCTTGAGGCTTGAGGGTATAGGGTAGAGGCTAGAGGCTAGAGAGAGAGAGAGGGTTAAGGGTAGAGGGTTTAAGGCTTGAGCATTTAAGGGTTTAGGATTTAAGGGTGGAGGGTAGAGGGTAGAGGGTAGAGGGTTAAGGGTAGAGGGTAGAGTGTAGATGGTTAAGGGTTTAAAGGTTTAGGGTTTAAGGGTTTAGGATTTAGGGTTTAGGGTTTAAGGGTTAAGTGTAGAGGTGTAGGGTTGAGGGTTGAGGGCAGAGGGTAGAGGGTTGAGGGTTAAGGGTAGAGGGTTTTAAGGTTTTAAGGGTTACAGGTAGAGGGTGTAGGGTTGAGAGAGAGAGAGGGTGGGTTGAGGGTTTAAGGGTTTAAGGTTTGAGGGTTGAGGATAGATGGTAGAGAGAGAGACAATGATAGAGAGATAGAGGGTTGAGGGTAGAGGGTTAAGGGTAGAGGGTTTAAGTGTTTAGGGTTTAGGGTTTAGTGTTTACAATTTAAGGATAGAGGGTGTAGTGTTGAGAGAGAGAGAGAGAAAGAGGGGGGGTTGGGGATTTTAGGGTTTTAGGGTTTGAGGGTTGAGGGTTGATGGTAAATGGTTTAGGGTAGAGGATTGAGGGTAGAAGGTAGAGGGTAGAGAGAGATAGAGAGAGAGAGGGTTGAGGGTTTTAGGGTTGAGGGTAGAGGGCAGAGGGTTTAAGTGTTTAGGGTTTATGGTTTAAGGGTTTAGGATTTAGGGTTCACGGTTTAAGGGTAGAGGGTGTAGGGTTGAGAGAGAGAGAGGGGGTTGGGGGTTTTAGGGTTTTAGTGTTTAATGGTGGAGGGTTGAGGGTGAAGGGTTGAGGGTAGTGGGTAGAGGGTTGAGGTTAGAGGGTTTAAGTGTTTAAAGTTTATGATTTACAGTTTAAGGGTTAAGGGTTTAATGGTTTATGGTTTAAGGGTAGAGGGTAGAGGGTAGAGGGTAGAGGGTTTAACGTTTTAGGGTTTAAAATTTAGTGGTAGAGGGTGTAGGGTTGAGAGTGAGATAGAGAGAGGGGGGTTGAGGTTTTAAGGGTTTAAGGGTTGAGGGTTGAGGGTTGAGGGAAGAGGGTTGAGGGTAGAGGGTAGAGGGTAGAGGGGTAGAGGGTTAAAGAGAGGATTTAAGGGTTTAGGGTTTAGGGTTTGTTTAAGGGTTGAGGGTTTAAGGGTTTAGGGTTTAAGGGTTAAGGGTAGAGGGAGGGAGGGGGTAGGGTAGGAGTTAAGGGTAGAGGGTAGAGGGTTTAAGTGTTTAGGGTTTAGGGTTTTAAGGGTGAAGAGTAGGGTTGAGAGAGAGAGAGGAGAGGTTTAAGGGTTAAGGTAAAAGAGTAGAGGGTAGAGGGGTAGAGGGTTTGAGGGTAGAAGAGAGAGAGAGAGAGAGAGAGGTTGAGGGTAGAGGGTAGAATGTTAAGGGTAGAGGGTAGAGGGTAGAGGGTAGAGAGAGAGGGGGGCTTGATGGTTTAGAGGGTAGAGAGAGGGGGGGCTTGATGGTTTTAGGGTTTTAGGGTTTAAGTGTTGAGGGTTGAGCATTGAGGGTTTAGGTTAGAGGGTAGAGGGTTTAGTGTGGAGGGTTGAGGTTAGAGGGTTTAATGGTTTAGGGTTTAAGGTTTAGGGTTTAGGGTTGAGAGGGAGAGGGGGGGTTTAGGGTTTATGGTAGAGGGTAGAGGGTAGAGGTTTAAGGGTAGAGGGGGTAGGGTTGACAGATAGGGGGGTTTGAGGGTTTAAGGGTTTAGGGTTTAGGGTTGGGTAGGGTTGACAGATAGAGAGAGGGGCAGGTTGAGGGTTTAAGGGTTTAAGGGTTGAGGGTTTATGGTTTAAGGGTTGAGGGTTGAGGATCAAGGGTTGAGGGTAGAGGGTTGAGGATAGAGGGTGGAGGGTCTTTCCCTCCCACCCCTCTCTTAGGTCTTACCCCCACCCTAACTAACTAACTCTCTCTCCCTATCAAGTCTCTCTCTCTTAGGTCTCACTCCCTCCCACAACCTAGACTAATCTATCTCACTCCAATACCCTCTCTCACACTCCTTCTTTGTTAGGTCTCATGTACCTCCCACCCTACCTAGACAAATCTATTTCACTCCAACCCCTCTCCTATTGTAAGGTCTTTCCTCCCACCCTAACTGGATAAATTTATATCCTCTCAAGTCTCTATCTCTATTAGGTCGCAGTCCCTACCACACTACCTAAGCTAATCTCTCTCACTCCTATCCCCTATCCATCTATCTCAAGTCTCACTCCCTTCTTCTCTATATTGTGAAAACATTTTTAAGCAACAAATTTGGCGCTCGCCAAATTCGGCGAGCACCAAATTTGGTGAGCTACAAATTTGTTTTACCTTGAAATGGTAAAATAGAGGTTGACCCTGTGATTCAGGCCCACATGCTTCTGCATTTGTCTTGTGCAATGCTTTAGTTGACTCAAAAATTCCTTTTTTATGCATTTGACTCTTGTACCAATCTAGGCTTGATCCATCACCTTTTTACCACCAATTTGCATGCTAGACAACATAGATGAAGACATTTTGAAGTTTCTACATCATTTTGCATTATCTCAGGTAATATATTCATTTTGGTAATATTGAAATGTTTATATTTAGTATATTTGTTTGTTTTTGAAAATAAACTAAATTCCTTTAATGATTTTATTAATCATAACAATTGGACATAGAATTCAACATTGAATTAGATGGGAGTTGCATAAAAAAGATTAATTTTTATGGGTTTGAAGAAAAAAAATGAAAAACATGACATAATTTAGATGAATTCATGTTTAAACTTATATAAACAACATCAACTTAACACAAATTTTCTTATGAATTCTATGTTCATTGCTTATAGTAGTCCATTTCTAGCATGGCTAGTGGAATTTAATCTATTTCATTTTAGGTAGATGTTTATATTCAATTTTTTTGTTATTTTTGACAATTTATAGACCATTCATTTGATGATTTCATTAATCTTCATTGTTACACATAGAATTCAATATTAAATTAGATGGATCTTGCATGTAAATGTTTAATTTTTAGGATCTTGAATATATAAAATGAAAAACATGGCATAATAGATTCAAATTCATTATTAGTGATGGTTGTGGGAAATTTTTTATTTTCAATTAATTTGGAAAACCTAAGAGATTTCATCAATGTTAATTTGCAAGTTTCCATTAATTTATTTGTGCCATAAAAAAATCACCTTCATCATGATCTTAGATAAATTCAAGTGACTCAAGACATAGTTGGTTTAATGCAAGTTTCCATTCATTCATATCATTTACCTTTATAAGAAATAAAATTTAAGGGAATTTAATTTTGTGCAATTGAAAATTCTTTTTGTCTTTCTATGTTACCTTATTGCCAAAGAAATAGTGAATAATTCCAATATATAGCATCACAAACCCTTCTTTGAATTCGCGTTCTTCATGGCTTGGTTAACAATCACAATGTGGTTTTGACAACAATAAGCGCAATATTCTCTAGTTTCAAAATGTGGCAACAACTCATATCCTGGGTTTGACACAGAGTGATGATTTAGAAACCCTCCTATTGTTAGCACATGCATATAGGCCTACAAAATATTAGTACCAAGTTTCATATATTTTCCCCAAACGCATCAAAAGTTATGGGTTTTTTGAAGTTCACTATAAACCCTAGGTTGGGGAAATCAATGTTTTATTAGATATGCAATGTTTTATAAGTCACATTAGTTGTGCAATGTAAATTAATTCTTTGAGTTTTAAAGATATGCAATGCAATGTAATCAACAATATCAATATGTTTCATAAAATGCTTGGTGTGTTTCATAAAATGTAATGTAATCAGCAGTATGGATATGTTTGAAAAAATGCATTACAAGTACTTCTCTTGCGGTATGGAGGTAGATGTATATATGAAATTTTTTGTAGCATAAACATGTTTGATAATTCCAAACACTTCCCTGCCTTCTTTCATAAAATGCTTTGGTGTGTTCTATAAAATGCAATGTAATCAGCATTATCAATATGTTTCATAAAATGCATTACTTAAAATTTTGTTCTATGTGTGTTTGTGAACATGTAGTATTCAACATCATGATGAGGAAACAAGAAAATCCTCTAGCACTAGAAGAACATGTAGTTAAAAATGCAAGGAGAAGATAAATAAATCACACACACACTACTTGTTGTAGAGTTCATATTGAGTTTTCTAACCATTATGATGTTTATTAACGTTGTACCATTGAAAATTGGACCCTCTTGAGAAAAGAGACAATTTCATGCATACTTAAACCCACTTTTGAGTCCCTTCATACCATTTCCCCTTCAAAATGACATTATATAGGCCCCTTAGACCTATTAATTTTGATCTAGAGGCTCGTTTCACATGAGAAATCACATAAAACCCAACAACACTTCATGACATCATACCCTGACAACCCACCTTCAAACAACTGTAGTGGGACCCATTTTACACCCTTGGTGACTGAGTCCCCTCTGCTAAGACTCATTCACCAAGGGTGGCGAATGAGTCCCCTTTGAGAGAAAATTCAAAATCAAGTAGTAATTTAATCAATTTAATTCTTATTTCTAGTGAATGTCAGCCTCTTAGGTCTATTTAATAGGAAAATAAGGTGTTTTTGCCTATAAATACACATTTTAAGTCATTTTACACAACTAGAGATCACTTTTTATCTACACATTATCATTATCTAAGAGTGAAAAGCATACAACAACAAGTTGCATCATAAAAAGTTGAAGTTTTAGGACAACAAACTAGGGTTTTTGCAGGTCTTGGAGCTCACTTATATTGTCAAGATCCAACATTGCAAAGGGTTGATGATGGATGCCTATGGCGAATCATGAAGAAATCTAAGGTGAAGAGGTGCAACTAGCCACCAAATCATGCCTAAGGACTTGGTTTCCTATTGATTCCATCTTCCATTGTTACTCTATCTTCAGATCAAGGTTTTCATTGTGTTTGTTTAGCATTTACATGTCATTTATTATCAATATTTCATGTGTTGTAAGGTTTCTAGGGTAGAGATCTTGCATCCTTTCAATCATTCTTGCATAACTTATTCTAGATCAATAGAATATGGTTTTTGTCATGATTCTGCCTTTCCTAGTCTTTAACACAACTAAGGCTAGGGTTTTTGCATATTTTTCTCTATTCAAGGTTTTATTAACAATCTAGGGGTTTGACCAAGGAAAACCCCCCATTAGACCAATACTTTTAAGTTGTTTTGTAGGGATTTTTTCGAGATATGGAATCGGGGCTTCATCAAAATTTGTTGTACAAGTGTCAAGGTGCAGATCTAAATCTTGAATTTGCAAGAATCTAAAGGTGGACTGATTTTCCATGTTTGGTGAATGAGTCCCACCTGAGATGAAAAATTGAGTAATATGTTATTTCAGGTCCTCGACAGTCAGAAATCAAGTTTTGTTCAAAAAAGCCCTGATTCAGGACTGATTCACCACCCTTGGTGAATGAGTCCCAGTCAGCTAAAGTCCAGATATCATCAGGTTTTTAGTTTGTTATTTAGTCCTCTACAAATTTCTAGGTGTTCACATTCTCAGAAATAGCCCTCCGTTTAGTCAAATATTATATTTTTGTTCATTATTTCTATCTTTCTACATATCACACTATGTTTTCAAAGAAAGCCTAAATCTTAGTTTTGCATTCATTTTTAGTCATTTAGATTAATCTGTTGCATTTAGTTAAGTTCATTTACATCATATCACATTGCATACATCCTAATTTGAGTGTTACATTAGCATTTTTGGATCTAATCTCTCTCCTTTTAGGTGAAAAACCCTATAAGTGCAAGAGAAGCATTAGGTTCCCAAAAATATGTCACAATTTGGTGAACTTGACATTTGAGTATAATAACATTCTGATTTACATTTCTAATTGCATTTGAGGTCTTCATTATTGTAGGCTCTTGCATTGTTTAAATTTCTTAAAAACATTGCCTTAGTAAAAGAATTTTTTATCTTAAATTTGGGCATTTCTTTTCATCTATGTATTTGCATTCTAAAGTTACAATGTATAGAGTTCAGAATTTACAAAAAAGACTCAAAAAAATTAGAAAAAAATTAAAATAGTCATCTCTTGGGACTCATTCGCCACCTAGGGTGAATCAATCCCTTTACACTTTTTTCTTAGAATTTCCAAATTTTCATTTCTTGCATTGTAGCTTTCTATTTTTTGTCAGTTCCTTTCTGTTTCAATTTAAGTATTCTCTATTTTTTTAGCATAGATTTCATTTCACTTCATGGAATTTATGGAAAGTCTTAGAATTTTACAAGTTCCATTTTCGGTTATCTTTCGTAGTCCTTTTAGATCAGCTTACATTGAAGAAATATTTACATTAGATGTAGTAGGTAATTTATATTAATCTAGTGGGCCCTTCTTTCAAGCTAGCCACATAACAAAAATAATTCATGCATTTTACTTTACTTGTTGAAAAGGGCAACAAACCATATTCCATATTAATGTAAACATTTATTTAATAACTGTATTTCACCTATCTCTATTTAGTGTACTTATATTAGAAAATGACACTGATAATCAAACAATACCTCAAACGATCCCATTAAACATGTGATTCAAATTCATAATAACATATCATCCAAGCTACTTAGTAGCGATGATGTTGAAAATTTAGATGAAACCCTCAAGGGTGTCCTCTCACTCACTTCATCCTCTAACGCTTGTAATGAGACATCTCCAACTCTTATCAAAACACCTTGCCTCAAACCCTTTGATCGTGATGACTTTGCTTTGTTAGATGAAGCCCTTGAAGACTTCATCTCACATAAGCCATCTGATAAGGTTTGTGGTAAAATCCTTACGACACATGATAGTTCACCCTTACAACCTTTGGGAGTGATGACTTGCCTTTGATAGATGAGTCTATTCAAGACTCTATCCCATTTAATTCATCCGATATGGTTTGTAATGACATTTCTTGTATTAAGGATGTTCATGTAGTTCAACCAAAAATTATCCTTTATCACCCTTCACATCCACTCCATCCTTCCCACAAACCTAAACTTATCCTTTACCCACCCTCGCATCCCCTTCATCCCTCTAATGTATCACAACAATCTAATAATGATATTGTTGCTCATACATATAATACATGAAATAACCCACAACACCCCAAATAATTCCACCATCGTTACCCTTACTTAGTCCGCCTAGTGCTCCTCATTATAACCCAATACAAAGGAGTATGATCTGGTTGAGAAATTAAAGAATACTCCTACCAAAATTTCTCTTTGGGAATTTCTTCAAACTTCACCAAGTTATAATACCATCCTTCAAAATGATTTGAAACAAATAATAGTCTCTCCTGGAACTACTTCGAGTGATGTGGCCATTCTTGTTCAAAAGCATAGTCTTGATATTACTTTTCATCAACATGAGCTTCCTCCTTTGGAATTA
The DNA here is from genome assembly GCA_007258455.2 of Sequoia sempervirens. Classification (NCBI taxonomy): domain Eukaryota; kingdom Viridiplantae; phylum Streptophyta; class Pinopsida; order Cupressales; family Cupressaceae; genus Sequoia; species Sequoia sempervirens. Next base: position 18,742 of record VDFB02264939.1, read on the forward strand.
TAAAAAAAAAATGATGCCTTTATGATCATTACTCAATTTCATCAGATAGGTACCAAGCGTACACTTATAGATAATGGTTCTTCCCTTAATGTGTGTAGTGTGAGCCTTCTTGATCAATTGGAAGTGGATAGATCACAAATAAAACCTGATTCCATTTCTATTCAAGGGTTTAATAATATAACAAAGCAACCATTAGGGGTGATCACTTTACCTATTATGGTTGGAGTGATTACTTTGTAGACTCATATCCATGTCATGCCTTATGAACTTTCATATAATATTCTTCTAGGCAGACCTTGGATTCATGAGATGAATGAAGTCCCTTCAACTCTTCACCATATCAAGAAGTATGCTTATAACAATCATATATATCAAATTGAAATCAACCCTGAACCTGAAAAATTGTTTGCACATTGAAACGGGAATAACAAGTCCTTTGAAAACATTAATTCCAACCTCACACATTGATCCTCTTGACACAAAATTACCATCTAAATTAATTGGTGATGATTGGGGATCCTTAGATTTCACACCTTCATTTATGAGCGACTACACACTTGTGAAAAAACATGATGAAAATCCTGATCAACCAACCATTATGTCCACTCAAAATTTTGAACAATTGTCTCATACATCTATCTTTTATAATACAAATGAAAATGCAACATACACAACAAATTTTTACGAGATAGATTACCAGTCCCCACCTACCCTGTGCAAAATGGAAAGACTTTATGGGAAAGGTTATACATTTGACAAACAATTGGGCTATAATGGAAAAGGGTGTGGAAAACATGAACAAGGTATTAGTGTTCCTATTAAACCTAATACACAAGAAACAAAAACTGGATTGGGATACTCTTTTTCTACAATGACTAAAGCTACTCAATGACCATCCTTAAATATCAATATGATCAAATGTCAACCACAACATAAACTCACCATCATTCATCCTGGCTTGCTTGACTCTACCCTTCCACCTTCATTGTTGTATGTTGATACTGATGAAACTCTGAAAAACATACTTGGTGTCTATGATGCCCCATCTTCACCTAATTCCCTTAAGCATATTTCTCGTGTCCTAAATATTTCCTAGCAAGAAACAAATGGTGTCAATGAAGAACTGTTGGAATCTGAAAATATTAAAACCAATGCACTCCCCTTAGGAGATACAATTGACGTGCTTATGGATATAAATGACAATGATAAAGTCATTAAAATTTTGAAGTGTCTTGATGATGAAGAACAAGAAGATACAATTGCTTTACTTCATGATTTTCCTAAAATATTTTCTTGGAAATATTCTGACATGCCAAGAATAGACCCAAAAATTGTGATGCATAATATTGTCCTTGATAACAACGTTAAACTTGTTCGTCAAAATATTTGTAAAATGCACCCTAAAGTGGTACTACTAGTTAAAGAATAACTTGAGAAACTTCTTGATGCTTTCTTTATATGACCTATCAATTATTCTCCTTGGATCTCAAACATTGTTGCAATTGCAAAACCCGATAATAAAATTAGGATGTGCACTGATTTTTGAGACTTGAATAAAGCCTCTTTGAAGGATGATTTTCCACTTCCTAATATTGATATGATCATGGATTCAATTGCTGGACATGCTTTATTGTCATTCATGGATGGATTGTCTAGTTATAATCAAATCCTTATTAATCCTCGTGATCAATACAAAACTAACTTCACCACTGTTTGGGGAACATTTTGTTGGGTTGTCATGCCTTTTGGTTTAAAGAACGTGGGTGCAACTTATCAACACACAATGGCATTAATATTCCATGACTACATTCACAAAATATTGGAAGATTATGTTGATGATATTCTGGCTAAATCTTTAACTCAACAAGACAACGTAACTATCCTTCACAAAATATTTGGACAAATCAAGCAATATAACATGCGATTAAATCCAAAAAGTGTGTTTTTGGCGTAGAAAGTGGTAAAATCTTAGGATTTATCATATCTCATAGAGGAATTGAAGTGGACACAAAGAAAATTGATGCAATTGTTAACATGCCACCTCCAAAGAATATTTCTCAATTATGCACGTTACAGGGACGAATTCAGGCTATTCGATGTTTTGTTGCCTTTTTAGTTGATCTCACATTACCCTTCACATCTCTTCTTAAAAAGGGTGTTCCTTTTGATTGAGATGATGATTGTAAACAATATTTTGAGAGTGTAAATGAATATTTAGCTACTCCACCTATTTTACAACCTGTTGTACCTCATAGACCATTTATTTTGTACATCTCTTTATCTACCCATGCTCTCGCAACATTGTTGGCTCAGCATGATGATCATGGTAAAGAGCACCCTGTTTATTACATTAGTTACACTTTAATCAATTATGAAACACACTATTCACCAATTGAGAAATAATTTTTGGCCCTTATCTTCGCTACTAGTAAGTTGCGATACTATTTACTAAATATTGAAGTACAAGTTGTCACAAAATTTGATCCTCTTAAATACCTTTTTCAGTAAAACTGACCTCTCTGGCCGCTTAGCTAAGTGGGTAATGTTGTTAACCAAGTTCTATCTAAATTTTTTTTCACATAAAGAAATCAAAGGTCAAGCTTTAACTGATCACTTAGCTGATGCTCCTTCTCCTTCAACTTTCTGAACCATTCATTCCTTTCCTAATGATCATGTTTTACCCACAGATATTAAATCATGGAAGTTATTCTTTGATGGCTCTAAGTGTTGAACTAGTTTTGGTGCGGGTGTGGTCCTAATTCCACCTGATGGTAACCATATTCCCTTATCCTATCATTTGAACTTCCTATATACAAATAATACAGCTGAGTATGAAGCATTGATTGCAGGATTGCAAGCTGCTTTATCTCTTCACACTAGACATATTTAGATCTTTGGCGATTCATAATTAGTTATCAAACAAATCAATGGCACATATCAAATTAAACATGAAAAATTATTAAAGTACAAGGACCTTATCATGAAACTATTAAACAAATTTGACTTGTTCACCATTGATAACATTCCACAAAAAGATAATTGGTATGTGGATGCAATGGCTAGCACAACCTCTCTCATATCCTCACTTGATCCTTCTATTGATTACACATTCATTATTCATACCATCATGAAACCTTCGATCGATACTTCATCAGAAGACATCTTAACCATAACCCAAACATCTTTGTGTGAATGGTACGATATGATATACAATTACTTAAAGGATGGTACCATTCTTGAACCTACCACAATCAATACTTGAAAGCACTTACGAAAACTTGCAACTAAATATGTGATTCTTGCAAACGCATTGTATCACAGATATTTCAATGGTCTCTTACTACGTTGTCTCAAGAATTCTGAAATCCCTTTAGCACTTGAATAGGCTCATGATGGTGCCTGTGGAGGTCATTTCAGAGGACATTTGCTAGTGCAACGACTTCTTTGTATGGGTTATTATTGGAAATGTATGGAGAAATATTGTTACACCTATGTTAAACAATGTCACAAATGCCAAGAATTTAGCAATATAATTCACGCTCCTAGTATTGAGCTTTGTACCCATGTTCCCATTTGGCCATTTTTAGTATGGGGGTTAGACCTTATTGGAAAAATTTCTCTGCCTTTTTCTGTTGGACATACATTTATCATAACCACAACTAATTATTTCATAAAATGGGTCGAAGCTATCCCTCTTCATTCAACAACTACTCAAATAATTTTTCGTTTCCTCCTGGATCATATAATTACTCGCTTTGGACTTCCTTCTACAATTATTTCAGATAATGGAACACCCTTTAAGAATAGTGAAGTTCAACAACTTCTCCAAACCTTCAATATTCAACATCACTTTTCCACACCATATTATCCACAATACAATGGACAAGCTGAGTACACTAATAAAATTCTTGAACAAATCCTTAAGAAAACTATTAGCAAGAATCATAAAGACTGGCATACACAACTCCCTTATGTGCTTTGGGCATATGAAACTAGTGTATGTTCATCCATCGAAACTACTCCTTATAATCTTGTTTATGGTACCGATTCAATTATGCCCTTGGAGTTAGAGATTCCTACTTTGTGAGTTGCTCTCCAGGATATTTTTGATGGTGAAACTTATAAAGCTCAATGATTACATCAACTTGAGATGCTTGATGAGCAATTCCTTAAAGCTCTTGAGCATCTCCAAGTCCACATCAAATAGTTACAACGAAAACACAATGTTCATGCCATCCCTCGATCATTTTCTAGGGGAGACTTTGTTCTTATTGAAAATCAACGAACTGTTAGTGTAGATAATGAAGAAAAGGATAAGTTTAGCCCTAATTGGTTGGGACCTTATATAGTTGACACTAGTTATGGGTCTGGTGCTTATTTTTTAAAGTAAATTGATGGAACACCCCTTAAGGAACCCATTAATTCCATGCATTTGTGTTGGTATTATATCTAATCTCCTTTGAATAGTATGTTTTGCATAGCAGTGCTTTTTAGAGTTATTTGATAAAAATAGCTTTCACATTGCTTCATTCCTGACAATTACTTTTTGTTTGTCTTGAACACTATAGTAGTTATCTACATTCCTTTTATAATTACTTTAGATTTCATACTATTCATGTCATTTATTTTATGTTAAATTAGATCCTTATTAGTGTATTTAATTTAACATATTCTTTTCCTCATTGTTAATTTAGTATCAAAACTGGAACATGTTTTCAATTGCATCACATAGATTATGTTAGATCATGTAGACATTAATTAAACTACTTTTATCATAAGTCCTTTAATTAATCACATAGCATTTAACAAACATATTAAAAAGATACATCATTATAAAGGTCCATGTCCTTATATATATATCTCATGCCAAAAAGTCTCATATACATATTTGAATCATATCATAATGGTCTATGAGAGCTAGGCCCCTCAAGATATGGCACTCACAATCTAGTCCCTAGACATTGTGAGACAGTTGTGTGTGACCGTGATCATGAACTGTCGAGTCTTAGTGCATACTCTAGACCCTATACTCATCCAACAACTACGAGTAACTCCTCTGCCATCTGATCTCTCTCAGCCTGTGTGTGAGCTAGCTCTGCATGAAGTCTCTCTACCTCTGTTGAGGCTCACGATGAATGTAGTGCACTCTCAACCTGAGGGAGTTTCCTCCTAACAATCTCCTACGCTGCCCACAACCTTGTGAATGGTCTCAGTGCCTCTGGCCCTTCCTCCACGATCAATGGGGGCGCATAGTTAGGATCTATCTCATCCTCCTCAAGGGATGCTGGCACTATCTCTGTGGTTTCCTGATGATAGAACTCTATCTAATCTCTTGTTGCTCATGCAAGATAGATCATGTACACAATCAGTAACACATCATCATGATATATATACATCCATACATAAAACATCAAATAATAAAGGACATGCATTAAATTTTAATGTTATCACCTATGTCTCCAAATGCATGAGGAAGGTCAATCTCCTCATCTCTGGGGAGCATGTGGGATGGGCTAACCTCCTTCTGACTTTGCATGTTGATGTCTACTATAGCTACTGCTCATAATCTGGTCCTATAAGTATGTGAAGATTCTCCATACTTGCCTTGATCCTCAATGGCTACCTCATCACCCTCACTGAGGGGTGGCTCCTCCTCCTCATAATCCTTCTCCTCATAATGCCCCTCCTCCTCCTCCTCCTATCCTCCATCCTAGTCCTTAGTCAAGATTAGTGTCAGAATAGTACTCCTCATCAATCACATTTGTAAAAATATCTGCTGGCCTATATGATACCTCCTTTGCCCTCTCCTCTGGCTCATCATCTATTGCTTCCTCTACATCACCTAGGGGGAAATCCATAAGGAACACATGAGTTGTTTGTGAATATGACCACCACTCCTCATACTCATCTGTGGTACCGACATCATTAGTGTTGGATGGTGGTGGTTGGTCATGATCTAAATCATCAAAATCACTCTCATGAACATGATCTATAGTCAGCTGGACAATATCCCCTAGCCTCCGGACACTCAACACTGATCATCTAATGAAAGGGCATGCCCTAGGTGGTGTCTAAACCTATCCAAACTATCACATGAATCGTCCATAATAGAATGGTCGTACAATGTAGTCATACCTCCCTGCTAGAAATCTATCCATCTGCATCCTTCGCATCTATCCTATGTGATCTAGCCACTGAAGAATTAGTAGATATGGTCTCCATAATGTCTTGTCCTCCTCCAGTTGGTTGAATCTCACCCTCCAAAACTCTAAATCCCCATACTACCATAGATGCATCAAGGGATAGCCGAATGCTCATGTGTACTCTACTGCTATCGTACATGGATATTCGACAAGCCTGGTACATTTGATATGCTCTAGGAACCACACCTATAGAAGCATATAATGGACCATACTGTCAATCTCTTGATATACAAATCTCCCTAAATCATAATACAAATGTGCCTGAATGCAACGACCCCATGCATAGACTATCTATTGATCATACATCCCTCATACCAGGTGTACTAGTTCACCATCCAAGTGTGTCGCTCGTCCATGTGGATTGAGTATCAGTGCCACTGTGTGCATCATGATTCATCTCACCACAATAACTCATGAGTATAGCAACATCGACAACTCGATCCGTGCTCTAACCCTTTCATCATGTATTAGTCCTCCTAGGAAATACTGCATATCTCACTTCTTTTCATTGAATGATCGATCCCCTCAGAAATACACTCACACTCCTCGAATAGGCACTCAAAGAATGCAATGTACACCCTTGAGTGTGATCATCATTTCCCCAGTGGGAAGATGAAAGGTACAAGTATCTGCATCCCAACGCTCACACAAAACCATTAGCATGGCATTATGGTATCTCATGGATGGCATCATGAATTACCAATAGATACCCACTGACTGCAAGTGCTCTATCTCTACCACTGATAACAATGGTGATAAATCTCTCAAAAATGATATCTTTCTTCCCCCTAGCTGCTACCATGACCGGGTGAGAACCTATCACAATCATCACAAAATACTCTAAAAAATTATCTAAAATCTTCAATTTTCAAATTTCTCATCATGCAAGTGTGCTAAAGTCAATCTAGTGTGCTTTCTATGTGGCCCTAGATACTCTAGAGCCCTTTTTAATAGGCATTTTGCAAAGAAATAGGGACACTTCGTGAAGAAATGGGACACTTCACGAAGAAACGAGACACTTTGTGAACAAAGGGGACACTTTGCAAACTTTTCTCCAAGAAACCTACATTAACCTATCCATGCCTAATAATCATTATAATATCATCAAAAAACATGGCGAAAGGTACAAAATTGCCTTACCTAATGATATCACTCACTGCGTGCTATCTTCTCACAAAGATCGTCCAATCGCGAAGGTGTGTAATCTCATCTCCTCAGCATCTTCTCCTTCTAATTGTCACTATAAAGCTACAACAAAGGTGAAATGAATAGTAAGTGACAAATTACTTTCATTCACTACTTTTTATCTCTATTTACTTTTACATCTTAACCTAACACTCTTTTCCTTTTCCCTAATTTATATTGTAGTCATTCTTCACATTCACATAAAAGGATCTAGGGTAATCCATTTTTGACACCATTTGATTAGTTGGGATCATGATTCCACACCCGAAATCCTCATTTACCTATCGTCATGTGGCATGGTACTTGGGAATGCCCTATGATATGGTATTTCTTCTTTGATGTGGCTAGATTGCTACCTTGATTCCACCTCCGTAAAGCAAGTGGAATCAAGGAGGGGCATACATCTACCCTTGAGTGGGATTTATAAGAAGTTAGATAAAAGGATTTGTGGACAATTAACGAATGTGTGTTGCAAGATGCGTATCCTAATGTTGTGGTTTGCAGGTAACTACACTGGGGGCTCCATTCTCCTGTCTTCTGAATATGTATCCTTTTATGTAGTAAAGTGCATCATTTAGAGTCCTTTAGCTTACATATGCACATAAAGTCATATGGGTGCTAAAGTGGGGGCTAAATGTGTCGTCAAAAACTTGGAACCTCTTGAGAAAAGAGATAATTTCATGCATACTTAGACCCACTTTTGAGTCCCTTCATACCATTTCCCCTTTAAAACGACATTTATAGGCCCCTTAGACCTATTAATTTTGATCTAGAGGCTCGTTTAACATGAGAAATCACATAAAACCTCACAAACAACACTTAATGACATCATACCCCGACAACCCACCTTCAAACAGCAGTAGTGGGACCCATTTTCCACCCTTGGTGAATGAGTCCCCTCTGGTGGGACTCATTCGCCAAGGGTGGCAAATGAGTCCCCTTTGAGGGAAAAGTCAAAATCAAGTGGGAATTTAATCAATTTAATTCTTATTTTCGGTGAATGTCAGCCTCCTAGGTCTAATTAACAAGAAAATAAGGTGTTGTTTCCTATAAATACACATTTTAAGTCATTTTACACAAGTAGAGATCACTTTTATCTACACATTGTCATTAACTAAGAGTGAAAAGCATACAACAACAAGTTGTATCATAAAAAGTTGAAGTTTTAGGACAAAAAACTATGGATTTTGCAGGTCTTCAAGCTCACTTATATTGTCAAGATCCAACATTTCCAAGGGTTGATGATGGATTCCTATGGCGAATCAAGAAGAAATCTAGGGTGAAGAGGTGCAACTAGCCACGAAATCATGCCTAAGGACTCGGTTTCCTATTGATTCCATCTTCCATTGTCACTCTATCTTTAGATCAAGGTTTTCATTGTGTTTTTTTAGCATTTTCATGTCATTTCTTATCCATATTTCATGTGTTGTAAGGTTTCTAGGGTAGAGATATTGCATCCTTTCAATCATTCTTGCATAAATTATTCTAGAGCAATAGAATAGGGTTTTTGTTAGGATTCAACCTTTCCTAGTCTTTAACACACCTAAGGCCAGGGTTTTTGCATATTTTTTCTCTATTTAAGGTTTGATTACCAATATAGGGGTTTTACCAAGGAAAACCCCCCATTAGACCAATACTTTTAAGTTGTTTTGTAGGGATTTTCCAAGATCTGGAATTGAGGCTCCGTTAGAATTTACTGTATAAGTGTTAAGGTGTAGATCTAAATCTTGAATTTATATGAATCTGAAGGTGGAATAATTTGCCATGCTTGGTGAATGAGTCCCACCTGAGATGCAAAATTGAGTTAGATGCTGTTTCAGGTCCCTGACAGTCAGAAATCAAGTTCTATTTAGAAAAGGCCTGATTTGGGACTTATTCACCACCCTTGGCGAATGAGTTCCAGTCAGCTAAAGTCTAGATTTCATCAAGTTTTGAGTTTGTTATTCAGTACTCTGCAACTTTCCAAGTCCACACATTCTTAGAGACAGCCCTCTGTTTAGTCAAATATTGTATTTTTGTTCATTATTTCTATCTTTCTCCATATCACACTCTGTTTTCAAACAAAGCCTAAATCTTAGTTTTGCATTCATTTTCAGTCATTTTGGTTAATCTATTACATTTAGTTAAGTTCATTTACATCATATCACATTTCATACATCCTAATTTGAGTGTTACATTAGCATTTTTGGATCTAATTCCCTCCTTTTAGGTGAAAAACCTTACAAGTGCAAGATAAGCATTAGGTTCCCAAAAATCTATGTCACAAATGTATATGTGTGGATATGCATATTGGCAATGTTTTGTAGGAATGTAACATAAGGCCTCCACCTAAATCCTCAAGGGAATTCTTATCTTCCATTTTATGTGAAAGAGAGGATGGTCAAAATTTTTACAAGTCATGTTTGGAGGCAGATGTAATCATTGTGGTAGCATGCAATATTTTCCAATTTTCAAACATATGGCTAGTACACACACAATTGTAGATATAATTGTGGCATTTCACAAATACAAGACAGTGGCCTACAGTATAAAAGATGGGAAAGAAGAAAAGAAGTGTGAATTGGTTAGTGATAAGATTCTAGTGTATCAATTTATGGGAATTTTTCGTGATCAGGTAGTCTATGAGTATGCAAGGCATACACACAGAGCTCAATGTTTGGACTCACAATTCAAGTTATGAAAGGAAATGTTTCTAGTTCATAGCATTGTTTTAGTTGTCGACTTCATGGAGAACTACACACTACAACCACATAATGAGGTGCAATCACAGTACTACAACTCCATGCAGGTTGCTATATTTGTGCATATGGAATTCATTCATGCAAATGATAGTATAGAGAAAAATAGGAAAGTATTTAGGGAATATCATTTTTACATCAGTGATGATTGTACACGTTCTATAGAGTTTGTGTAAGGTTGCTTTCAAATGTTCTATGCTGATCTGGCTAGCAGGGGCATATCATTTAGTCAACATATCATATGGTCAGATAATTGTACATCACAATTCAAGAACACTAGAATGTTTTACTGGTTGAGCAGGATGCATAGGATTAGTGGTGTTCAACATATGTGGAACTTCTTAGAGGCTAGACATGGAAAGGGAGAGCATGATGGAGCAGGTGCATGTATCAAAAGAGCTCTAGCATGAGAAGAGTTAAAGTACAAAGACAACGTAAAGTTGACATATGCAAGATCAATTGTCGAATGGTGCAATCATGCAATGGGTCCAGGTAGTGAAGGTAATTCTTTAGTTCATATATTTTTTTCATTTAGTAGATGATACTAACATTGAAAAATATGAGGATTGTTGTACACTAACAAGATCGAGTGAGCTACACTCTTTTATAAGCTCCAATGTAGGTACATGGATTATCCATACATGGAAGATGGCATACTTTTGTTTTGCATGTACACTTCAAGCATGGAATGATTGTGAGTCAACAGAGTGGGTTGATGAATGATCTATAAGAAGTCTAACATCACTTGACACTTATCAACTCCCGACGGCTGTACAAATCATGGAGATGCAATCATCCGTTAACTTTGATCATGTATTGGACCTACTAGAACTAGGTAATATATCTTACTTACATGTTTTATTGTGATGAACATCATTAAATAAATCTAACAAGATGAACATATCAATGTAGGGCGCGTATATGTAGTTATTGTAGATGAAGACAATGAAGAGGGTACAAATTATTACCTATGTCATTGTATGGAGGCCAAAAATAAACTGGAGGCCTTAGTTATAGATGGAGAAAACATAGAATATCCTACAGGTTCGGTGGTTGTTACTGGAACATGGCTTAGAAGGTACCCAGTTAAGAATGTTGCAGTTTGGTTGTTTGAGAGCTTCGACACACATCAGAAGATTCTTTACTACTTGAACCTTTCCATCACCACCAAAATTCATTTGATCAAATATAAGTACATACTTGTGAACAAGAACTTGTGGAAAGTGTGTGGGTCTGATCATGAGGCAATACTTGACACAATAAAGAGTAGAGTAGACCCAGATGGTTCCCTGGATTGATTTGTAAGTATGCACATTGAATTTGTAAAGTCATGTTATTTATCATTACTTTCTTTCAAGCATTTAAGTTTGATTATAGAATGGTTTACAAAATTGCATTATTGTTAATTTGCAAAATGATGGTTATATGTTGCTCTCTATCGACCACCTTTAAGTTGGTATTCTCTATTGGTGTTTGATGTCATGCATTTATGACTGTCATCGATCCATTTGTGATTGTAGGTAATACTTAAGTTTTTCAACTTAAGAAAAGAACCACATTGATTGCTACTGCAAGTGTTCAGTGGTATGAGAAACATCAGTTGCTGGTGCATTTTCTAGTTCTTAATCTTCTCTTTCTTTTCCATCTCATAGATTTCTCAGATTCTTATATGCTATGTGTTTTATGTTAATTATTTTAGTATTATATTTGAAATTTATACGTACGATCATCGAGAGATGAGAAACTAGTGAAATAAAGATCACATCACCATTGTAGGGCCTTCAATTGATCTACTTATTGCATGCATGAAGGTGATAATAGATCTTGTCAGGTGTATGTCTGACATTATTTAGTTATTTCTCTTTTAATGATTTTTATGTGATTCCATGTCTAAGATTGATAGGCTTTTGCAGGTTTTTTGTGGACCAAATTCCAGTGAGAGTACACAACCATGGAGAGGCTACTACCCATGTGTTTCCAAGGGAGTAGCAGATGTACATGTTTTAAAGCATTTTGGAATGCAAATAACTAGGCCACTTGAGGTGGATTGGAGAAAAGAAACTGGCCAATAGCTCCTTTTGTTTCTTCTTGTACAATATATTTCATGATCTAGGCTACATATGGGAGGATTATTTCCCTACATGTATTGCTATAGGTATTCAAAAATGGGGATATTTTCAAGATGTTCTTCCATCACTATTATAATATTTGTTATTAACTAAGTGTATTTTTTGATATACAAAAATTATGAGAAATTAATACATGCAAATGTGTATATTCCTTAATATATGCCTCATCTAAATGTGTATATTACATTTAAAGTTAGTTTTAATGCTTCATGGTTTACATTTAAAGTTATCTTCAAGGAAAAGAATGTGGATTGATGAAAAATTCTGAAACAATGTCTTATATTATACAAAGGAATATTTTATTGCTTTTCTATAAACCCTAGAAATCCTTCCATCATTATTATTTGCATCAGAAGACTGTGAACTCACCTCTCCAATTAATATGTCCCCACTATATCACGATGATTCTCATGATGATTCTCAAGCCTTTTTATTTTGTCTCGGGTTATTACATCACTATGAGACCCCATTTCTATGAGGCCTGGGTTGCCCCACCTTTTCAATCCTACTGAATTGGCAAGCTAGTGAGATCACTGGCTTGCCAATTTGGTAGGGTTGACAAGGTAGGGGAAACATATGCCTCATAGAAATGGGGTGTCATGGTAATTTTTTTATATGAATTTAATAGACGATTAGATAGATATGTTATAGTGTCTTAATTAATTGCAATGTTTTGTGATGCTCTTCTCATTTTTTTCATGTGGATGGTTGAAGTTCTATTAGGATTATTAAAGAATGTCATCATATTCAAAGGACACTATGAGACACTTGTCTCATAACTCCTATATCCCCTCCAACGTAATAATAAGGAAAGACTCCTAAGACCTCTTTCCTTATAGTCTTTGTGAGCATTGTGAGAAGTGGCTTCCTCTCCCACCTTTCACTCCACCTTATCAACATAGGAGGAACATTTTCCTAGTTTATCTCCCTCATCCCAACCAATCCAATCCTCACCATCCATGTCACAAGACCAATTCTCCAACTGTTGATCTTGTGCCAGATGCATGTATAGTTCCTTAGGCTATAAAAGTAAGCTCATCACTTCCATTTTTAACATGTACAAGAGCTATCATACTTGTAACATTTTTCTTAAATCTCATATCAATTATCCAAAAGTGTGCCTTTTTCTTTGCATCATCATTATCATAGCATTAGCATTATCATTATCATTGCAATCTCATTAGCATAGCATAACAATATCCATAGAATTGTAGTTGTAGCTACTTCATTGTAGAATCATATCCTCATCTCCATCTTAGCATCATCAATAGCTTCATCAATCTCATATCCATAGCTTGCATTGTAGAAACAATTCACACTGCATATCTAGCTTGGCAAGCTAGTGAGCTCACTAGCTTGCCAATTCGGTAGGCTTGACAAGGTAGGGGCAACATATGCCTCATAGAAGTGGGGACTCACGATAATGTACGCCCCCACTTTTATGAGGCATACGTTGCCCCTACCTTGTCAAGCCTACCAAATTAGGAAGCTAGTGAGCTCACTAGCTTGCTGATTTGGTAGGGTTGAGAAGGTAGGGGAAGTGTATGCCTCATAGAAATGGAGTCTCACAGTGATGTACATCACCATGAGTCCCCAATTCTATGAGGCATATGCTACCCCTACCTTGTCATCCACTCCAAAAATTCAAATTTTAGTGGGATAACACCTTTTCCCATCTCAAATATATCTATAAATCTAACCTTCCAGTCAATTGAGATAACAAATCTATCTTGAGGACAAGACATAGTTTTGAAAGGAGGGATGACGTGGTGTAGGGTACCATAGGCCTCCATGATCCATGAAAGAGTTTAATGTTGTGTTTTTGGTGTTTGAGTCATGTTATTGATTGAATAAGGTCTATTTAGACCATGTTTAATGTCTTTGTGATTTTTTTGGGTTAGTTTAGTCAAATTGTAAAAGTTGCCAAATTTTGCTATGCAACTTTACAATTTTTGCATTTGGAGGAAGTTGAATAGTTAGGAGTTAAAAGGGTAGTTGTAGTCAGTTGGTTTTGCTTGGAAAAGCTTAAATACACCATGTAATGGTCGAACCAAGGTTTTGGAGGAAATTTTGTAAGTTGAACATCAATAAAGTTTTGGTTTTTTGCATTTTCCTATTGTAATTTTCTACTACATGAGGTTGTACAAATTGGTACAACTTGCAAGTGGTCTCAAATTGATTGGAGTTGATGTGGAATTGAATCTACTTTCCAACAAACTTGGTTTCATTGAATTTCATCCAATTTTGAACATTTTAGAAACAATTTACTCCATACAACTTTGACACCCTAGGTTTTGGTTCTTCGAGAGACTAAAATGGAGTTTTGAGCCATTCCATCAATGAAATGGCCTAAGAACTAGTGGAATGGACGTAATTAGGGGGTATGTGTAGGATCATGATGGGCTAAAAAGTGGCGATATGATGGGTATGTGTAGGGTACATGTGGCTAACGACTTTTTTTTACCCAAAATTGATGAAACGAAAAGGGTTTTTAAAGGAGATTCTCAGCTTTCCACCAATATAATTTATGCTTTACTTTGAATTTAATAAATAATTATTATTAATTTTCTATTTGAATTATGACTAAAGTCATGATTGATAGGCTAATTGAAAAACATCTATAGCTTTCAAATGGTATCACATTTTTTGAATTCGAAACATGCATCACATTCTATGCTTTGCATACTATATGATTAAAAAAAAAAGAGTTTCGTGAATTTTTGACCAAGTAAGGTGGTCAGACATACAAGTTTTAATTATTTTTAAAATTTGTAATAAAATATTCATAATTAATTATTTACTTGGATAAAATATTATAAAAAAATATGCATCACATCGGGACATGAGTCCTCTACTTATATCTAAAATCTTATAAAAAAATATTATCATTTTATTTTGGTTAGGGTGGTCAGACAAACAAGTCTACTTATTTTCACTGAAATTTAAGTACTACTGCATTGAAATTTCAAATTTTCACCAAATAGATTTTTTATTTTAAAATAAACCTAGTAGTTTAGAAACTACATTCAATTTGCTACATATTCTATTCTTACATATTTTTGAAATAATATAGATAACTTATTCAATTTTTTACGTCAAGTTGCCTAACTCTGTTTTTTTGAATTTTGCACCACTTAAGGGTCTATTTTTTTATGATGATTTTGCACATACCCTAGGATGTGTTTTGAGTTTTTGAAGTTTGCAGGAGTAGGGGAGGAGGTTTGATGAAGACTAGGTGATGCCCTAGGTGGAAAATCCTCTTGTTTTGGGCATAAAAAGGTTGCATAGGAGTAGGGTTTTATAGAAAAGGTGTTTGGAAACCATTCTAGTTCATAGAATTTGCATGTATAGACCCCATATGACATGTTGGGTGCTTTGGAATGAAGAATATAGGATTGGAGTTAGTAGAACCAATAGTTGACCTATTAAACAAGCCTAATTAAGCCTATGGTGAAGTGTAGCAATAGAAAATTGAGGGTTGTGTTCCAAAGTAACCACCCATGTAATTTTGATATGTTTTGAAGTGTCAAAAAGGCTATCTAGAATAGTGATTAGATTATGGGTTGGAGGTCTTATCTGAAAGTTATGATAAAAATACCCTTTTTGTTGTGCTACAAGGAATAATGGCAACTTGTGAAGAAAAATCATTTCTTTGATGTGTTAGGGTTTTGACTAGTAGTTGTTTTGAGTTGGTTTGTGATCCCACCCCTACTCTGCATCATGATGTTAGTCATTTTTCCATGGTTTCCAATTTTGACTTGATGGAAAAAGTGTCAATTGTAAGTAATGTAACGTTGCAAAGTGGTGCAACTTTCATTCTGTAACTTGTGTGACCAAACGAACTGTTCCAACACATCTAGATGGGTACATTTATATTAGGGATGGTCCTCTTTCACACCCAAACATGCTGAATCGCTCAAACCTATGTTCAATAGGCTCGATCCCTTAAGGGTCCAAAGTGCAAAAGGGCAACAATCTTTGATGGGCTATTACTCAAAAATTGTGATGCTTACAAACTCTCTGCCTGAGCCTATGGAATTACATAGGGCCCCTCTACAATAACATCTCTCATTTTTTTTTTATCTTAGAGTCATTTTTTTGTGGTGTCTAGTTTTTGCTTGATAGAAAAAGTGTCAAATGCAAGCAATGTAAAGTTGTAAAGAGGTGAAAATTTCATTCTACAACTCGTGTGACCAAATAGAATGTTCTAACACATCCAGGTGGGTAAATTTAAGCTAGACATGTTCCTCTTTCACACCCAAACACACAGAATCACTCTAAGCTATAATCAACCGATTGAATCCCTTAAGAGTCCAAAGTGCAAAATGGCTGCAAACTTCAACATGTTGTTAGTTAGACATCGTGATGCTTAGAAACTACTTGTATAAGCCTATGGTATTGCACTGGGCCCCTCTACAATAACCTCTCTCGGTTGTTGCTATCTCAGAGGCCTTTTTCCGTGGTAGTGAATTTTTGCTTGGGGAAAAAGTTGTCAAATGCAAGTAGTTGAAAGTTGCAAAATGGTACAGCTTTCGTTCTGCAACTCTTGTGACCAAACAAATTGTTCTAACATGTATGGGTGGGTATTTTTACACTAGGAATGGTCCTCTTTCACACCTAAACAAACAGAATCACTTTGAGGTACATTCAACCGGTTAAATCCCTTAAGAGTCCAAAGTGCAAAATGGTTGCAAACTTCATAACATTGGTACTTAGACACCGTGATGCTTAAAAACTTCTTGTATGAGCCTATGGGATCATGTTCAGTCTCTCTACAATAACCTCTCTCTATTTTCTCTATCTCAGAGGCCTTTTCCCGTGGTGGCAAATTTTTGCTTGGGGCAAAAGTTGTCAAATGCAAGTAGTTGAAAGTTGTAAGGTGGTGCAACTTTCATTTTGCAACCCATGTGACCAAATAAACTATTCTGACACATGTAGGTGGGTACTTTTACATTAGGAATGGTCCTCTTTCATGCCCAAACACGCAGAATTGCTCCAAGCTACATTCAATTGACAAAATCCCTTAAGAGTCCAAAGTGAAAATTGATTATAAAGTTCAATATGATGTTACTCAGACATCGTGATGTTTAGAAACTTCTCGTTTGAGCCTATGGAATTGTGTTGCACCCCTCTATAATAATCTCTCTTAATTTTTTCTATCTCAGAGGCCTTTTCCTATGGTGGAAATTTTTTGCTTGGGAAAAAAGTTGTCAAATGTAAGTAGTTAAAAGTTACAAAGTGGTGCAACTTTCAATTTGCAAGTCATGTGACCAAATGAATTATTCTGACACATCTAGGTGGGTATATTTATGCTAGGCATGGTCCTCTTTCATACCAAAACATATGAAATCACTTTGAACTATATTCAACCGATAGAATCCCTTAACAATACAAAGTGCAAAATGGCTGCAAACTTCAACATATTGTTAGTTGAACACCCTGACGCTTGAAAATTCTCGTCTAATCCTATGGGATCGTGTTGGGCCCCTCTACAATAACCCCTCTCGGTCTTTCCTATGGTGTAAAATTTTTACTTGGGGAAAAAAATGTCAAATGCAAGTAGTTGAAAGTTGTAAAATGGTGCAACTTTCGTTCTGCAACTCATGTGACCAAACAAAATATTTTGACATGTCTTGGTAGGTATGTTTACGCTAGGAATGGTCCTTTTTCACACCCAAACATGTAGAATCGCTTTGAGCTACATCCAACTAGAAAAATCCCTAAAGAGTCTAAAGTGAAAAATAGTTGCAAAGTACAACATGTTGTTACTCGGACACCATGACACTTGGAAATTTCTTGTCTGAGCCTATGGGATTGCATTGGGCCTCTTCACAATAATATCTCTCGGTTTTCCCATGGTGGAAAATTTTTACTTGGAGAAAAAATTGTCAAATGTAAGTAGTTGAAAGTTGGAAAGTGGTGCAAATTTTGTTTTGCAACTTGTATGACTAAACGAATTGTTGTAATGCTTTTGGGTGGGTACATTTAGACTAGGAATGGTCCTCTTTCACACCCAAACACACAAAATCACTCCAAGCTACATTCAATTGACAGAATCCCTAAGAGTCTAAAGTGCAAAATAAATGCAAACTTTCGTATACTTTTACTCAAACACCGTGATACTTAGAAACTTCTTATCTAAGCCTATAGGATTGCATTGGACCCCTATACAATAACCTCTCTTGATTTTTTCTATCTTAGAGGCATTTTCTTGTGGTGGCAAATTTTTTCTTGGAAAAAAGGTTGTCAAATGCAAGTATTTGAAAGTTGCAAAGTGGTGCAACTTTCATTCTGCAACTTGTGTGACCAAATGAATTGTTCCAATGCATCTAGGTTGGTAAATTTATGGTAGGAATATTCCTCTTTCACACCCAAACACATAGAATTGCTCCGAGCTACATTCAACCGACATAATTCCTTAAGAGTCCAAAGTGCAAAATGGTTGCAAAATTTAGCATGTTGTTACTCAGACACCACGATGCTTAGAAGCTTCTCGTCTAAGCCTATGAGATCACATTGGGCCCCTCTATAATAACCTCTTATTTTTTTGCTATCTCAGAGGCCTTTTCCCATGGTGGCAATTTTTTGTTTGGAGAAAAAGTTGTGAAATGCAAGTAGTTGAAAGTTACAAAGTGGTGCAACTTTCGTTTTACAACTCGTGTGACCAAAAAAATTATTGTAATGCTACTGAGTGGGTACATTTATGCTAGGAATGGTATTTTTTTCACACCCAAACACTTGGAATCACTCCAAGTTACATTCAATTGGCATAATCCCTTAAGAGTCTAAATTGAAAAATGGATGCAAACTTTAGTATGCTTTTACTTGGACACCGCGATGCTTAGAAACTTCTCATCTAAGCCTATAGGATTGCATTGGGCCTCTCTACAATAACCTCTCTTGGTTTTTTCTATCTTAGAGGCCTTTTCCCGTGGTGGCAAATTTTCTCTTGGGAGAAAAGTTGTCAAATGCAAGTATTTGAAAGTTGCAAAGTGGTGCAACTTTTGTTCTGCAATTCGTGTGACCAAACGAATTGTTCCAATGCATCCAGGTAGGTAAATTTATGCTAGAAATGTTCCTCTTTCACACCTAAACATATAGAATTGCTTCGAGCTACATTCAACCAACATAATCCCTTAAGAGTCCAAAGTGCAAAATGGTTGCAAAATTTAACATGTTGTTACTCGGATATTGTGATGCTTAGAAATTTTTTGTCTAAGCCTATGCGATCAAATTGAGCCCCTCTACAATAACCTCTTTTGATTTTTGCTATCTTAGAGGCCTTTTCCCATGGTGGTGAATTTTTTCTTGGGGAAAAAGTTGTCAAATGCAAGTAGTTGAAAGTTGTAAAGTAGTGCAACTTTTATTCTGCAACTTGTGTGACCAAACGAATTATTTTGATGCATCTAGGTGGGTACATTTATGCTAGGAATGGTCCTCTTTCACACCAAAACATGCAGAATCACTCCAGGAGCTACATTCAACTGACATAATCCCTTAAGAGTCTAAAGTGCAAAATGACTATAAACTTGAGAATGTCATTATTTGGACACTATGACACTTAGAATTTTTTTATCTAAGCCTATGGGTTCACATTGGGCCCCTTTACAATAACCTCACTCTTTTTTCGCTATCTTAGAGGCCTTTTCCTGTAGTGGAAAATTTTTGTTTGGGGAAAAAGTTGTCAAATGTAAGTAGTTGAAAGTAGCAAAGTGATGCAACTTTCATTTTGCAACTCATGTGACCAAACAGACTATTCCACCACTTTTGAATGGGTGCATTTATGCTGGAAATGGTCCTCTTTAGCACCTAAACATGCTGAATCGCTCCAAACTACATTCAATTGGCTGAATCCCTTAAGAGTCCAAAGTGCAAAATGACTATAAACTTCAACATGTTGTTACTCAGACACTGTGATGCTTATAAAATTCTTGTTTGAGCTTATTGGATCGCATTGGACCCTTATATAACAACCTCCCTTGTTTTTTACTATCTTAAAGACCTTTTCCTATGGTGGAAATTATTTTCTTAGGGAAAAATTTGTCAAATGAAAGTAGTTGAAAGTTGCAAAGTGGTGCAACTTTCATTCTGCAACTCATGTGTCCAAACGAGCTGTTACAACATGTATCAGTGGGTACGTTTACACTAGAAATGGTCCTCTTTCACACCCATACATTCCAAATCACTCTGAGCTATGTTCAATAGGCTAAATCCCTTAAGAGTTTGAACTACAGTTGTTGTCACCGAATAGTGCACCCTTGTTGAGATGCAAAATTCAGCCTACTAGTGAAACATTGGATCCAGATATTCAATATTCATGATGTATGGTTTGATGTGATATGTTGATTTTCATGTGAAGAAAAACCATGAGACCATGGTTTGTTGCTTATTATTATGTTGATTTTCACGTGAAGAAAAACCATGAGACCATAGACAAGGAAATGAACTATTTGAAAAAATTCCTTAAAGAAATGTGCTCTCATGGTGGTGGAATGGCATGATGAATGCCAAGACAAGAAAATTGTTATAGTTTGTCATGACATTCCATCACCATGAGACCACATTTCTTTGAGGTAATTTTTCAACCAGCTCACTACCTTGTCCATGCTATTGCTTACTATTATGCTTCGATATATTTTTTCCAAGCATCCATAGCTTGTTTGAAATCACTTATTTTAGGATTTTAGCCATGGGTATGTGCAGGATCATGATGGGCCAAAAAGTGGCAATATGATGGGTATGTGGCTGACAACTTTCTTTTTACCCAAAATTGATGAAACAAAAAAGGTTTTCAAAGGAGATTCTCAACTTTCCACCAATATAAATTATACTTTACTTTGAATTTAATAAGTAATTATTATTCATTTTCTATTCGAATTACGACTAAAGTCCTGATTGATAGGCTGATTAAAAAATATCTATAGCTTTCAAATGGTATCATATATTTTTAATCCAAAACATGTCATATTCTATGCTTTGCATACTATAGGATTAAAAAAAAATGAATTTCATGAAATTTTGACCAAGTTAAGGTGGTCAGACATACGAGTTTTTATATTTTTTAAAAGTTGTAATAAAAAAATCATAATTAATTATTTACTTGGAAAAAAATTACAAAAAATGTATCACATCAAAACAACAGGTCCTCCTACTTATATCTAAAATCTTATAAAAATATTATCATTTTATTGTGGTTGAATTGGTGGGACATTTTCACTTCTTATTTTTCCCCAAATTTAAGTACTACTACCATTATGAAATTTCAATTTTTCATAAATAATTTTTAAACAAACCTAGTAGTTTAGAAACTACGATTTCAATTTCTATGAATTCTGTTCTTACATATTTTTTTTGAAATAATATAGATACTTATTCAAAATTTTTTATGTCCAAGTTGCTAACAAAATTTTCTAAAAAATTTTTGCCATAGGGGCATGTTTTCCGCTGATAATCCACGCACATACCCCCATAGCAACAAGGGCCGTTGGCTGATAAAATTCTTTGAAGTGACATATATGAAAATGTGGTAGCATGAACTGATACCAATGAACTTTTAAAAAAGCATCATCTCAAATAAATGTGGTGGTCTCATGGTGTGATGGAGTGCCGCGTGAGTGAACATGGTTGACCATATTTATTCCATGCAGCAGACTCCATTCTTCAGTACAACTAATTCACTACCTTGTCTATACTGCTTACTATTATGCTTTGATAGAATTTTTCCAAGAATCCATTACTTGTCTTAAAGAACTTGTTGTAGGCTCTTAGCCATAGTAGCAAGACATTGAACTATTCGATAAAATGATTTGGTAGCCATGTATGAAAAATGTGGTAGCATAGACAAGGTAGTAAACTGTTTCAAAAGATGCCTCAAAGAAATGTGGTCTCATGGTAATGGAATGCCATGAAAATCTAGGGAATTTGCTTGTCATGGAATTCCATCACCATGAAACCACATTTCCTTGAGGCATTTTTTTCAAATAGTTCACTGCCTTGTCTATGAGCTATTGCTTACTATTACACTTTGATAGATTTTTTCCAAGCATCCATAGCTTGTTCGAAAGCACTTGTTTTAGACTTTAAGTCATAGTAACAAGGCAGTGAATTGATTGATAAAATGCTTTGGTATACATATATGAAAAATGTCGTAGCATAGACAAGGCAGTGAACTGTTTGAAAAAAATGCCTAAAAGAAATGTGGTCCCATGGTGATGGAATGTCATGACAAGCTACATTGAGACCCACATTTCTTTTGGAGCCCACCCGAGCGAATCTTCGCAAACTATCTGTATAATATTATACTTTGATGAATTTTTTGAAGCATCCATAGCTTGTTTGGAAGCACCTATTTGGGAAGCTTTTAGCCCATAGCAATAAGGCAGTAGACACGTTTGATAAAATGCTTTGTGGTAGGCTATTTGATAAAATGTTTTGACTTTTTAGTACCAAAAGAACCCATATAGACATAAAATGTCAACGTATATATTGATAGTACAAAACTATGTTCCAAAAATGCCACATAGGCGCCTGTGACAAACCCTAATACATAGTCATTTCCTCTGGGGAAGGAGAAAAATATCTCATACCTTCAAAATTGCATTTGGATGGGCGCTTTGTTGGTTCTGCCTTTCAAACACACTCACTAGTACTCTTCTCTTCACTCTAGACCTTCAACTAATACAATAAAAAGTAAAGATGTTAATACATAGAAATTGAATTGTGGAATGACATATAACAAAATATAATCACTTACCACATACATATAGTCATCACTCACATTTACAACATCACCACATCCATGATTTGGAGTGACAACCACCTGTAGCAACCATCAAGATAGAAATTAAACTACATAAAAGTATCATGAAAATTTTCTATAATAGACCATAAAAGAGAAAATATAATATCAAATCGACTAATCTGTTGCATACCTCTCTCAATGGATCAAAACTGGCTATTGCTGCAACAACTCCATGGTCCATTGTGCCACCAAATCACCAAGGTTGTCTGATGGTAACAAATGCAAATGAAACAAGATATCTAACAGTAATATAAAGAAGTTCAGGTAGTCCCTTTATAGTTTTCATAAATGAAAGAGTAAATGGTTTGCCTCAATTGAGACTACAGTATAGTGCTTATAGATCATAGAATGGTGAAAGTACTAAGTCCATTGGGATAGTCCAAACTATTGTAAATGCCAAAGTTCAGTGCTCATTGAGATTCATATTGCATATGTTGATGAACTAATGTTAATGAGGGCATGCTGTCAACATAGTGATAATGCCACAATGAATTTCACATGAATGAGGTGAGGATTACTATGGTACTAGCATCTTTCAAAGGGATAATGGAACATACGATGAATTATGACATTTCTAGGGTTTTACTATAACACATGAAGTTGGTTGTTGAGGTGTGCAGTAGTAATGGAGAAGAAAACTTTGGTCAATACTGAGTGGAAGGAAATATTTCTTCTAACGGTGTATAGGATAAAATTTGGATGGAGATGCTATATCATAGATGGGATAAATAGACAAGACGAAGAGGGGATAATGGAACATATGGTGAAATAATAGAGGGTACAATGGGATGGGAGTCGAATGACATAATGGAATATGGGATGGGCTAGGATGGGATAACAAAATATAGCATGAACTATTAGAGGTTAATGGGATGGGATTAGGAGGGAATAAAGGAACATAGGGTGAATTAGGGAAAGATAGTGGGACAAGACCAAAAGGGGATAATGAAACATAAGGTGAAATAAGAGAGGGCAATGGGATGGGAATAGAAGGGGTTAATGGAACACAGGATGGACTAATATAGATTGATGGGATAAAAAAATATAGGGTGGACAATTTGGGGTTAATGGAATGCGATTAGTTGGTAATAATGCAACATAGGGTGAATTAGGAGGTGTCTAGCGTTTGACTATAATACATGAAGTGCAAACTTGACCCATATGTAGTAATAATAGAGAAGAGTTATCTAGAATGAAACATGGATAAAGATGGTATAACATAGAATGGATAAAGGAAAATAAGGTGGAACATAGGCGATCATGGAACATCTAGGGTGAAATAACAATGGGTACTATAAGATGGGAGTAGAAGGGTATAATGGCACATAGGATGGACTAGAAAATATTAGTGGGATGGGCTAGGAGGGGATCATGGAAAATAGGGTGATCTATTAAATGTTAATGGGATGGGATTAGGAAGGATTAAAGGAAAAAAAAGTGAATTAGGAGAAGATAATGTGACATGATCAAGGAATACACATGCAATGTTTATGTTTCTCATCAATTTTTTAGATTTGTATACACAATTACGAAAACTAGCTAACATTGTTTTACAACACCATTAATGAATAAAGGCTACCTAAGTGTAAGTTGTTTGAGGAAATGAATTATGAGGTGTGGAGGTTGAAGGTCCACTAGGAAACTATTTGAAATCCAAAGCATGTTATGAGACAAACATTCAAATATAACATTCAACTATTCAAATGAAATAATAATATCTTTAATACTAGTTGCATACCTATGGAATCAATGTTGAGAATGAATAAGGGTCTATAGGAATGGAGCATGTGTCATGAATAGTTTGACCCTGAAATTTTATAATATATAAAAATTCTACTAATTTAGTTATTCTTAAATTTCAAAATATAATTTAATAAACAACATTAAATGAACTTGCTAAATTTTACCTGAGTGTTAATGCTGAATGTATCATTCAGAAAATCATCTACGAAAGCCATCGCCTCTACAACTGATGTAGGTTGTGTAGATACATCCCCAACACTCTAATAATTGTACATGCATACAACACCACAAGTGCCACAATGGTGGGGTGGAGCTTGGGGCATATAGGTCTCCTCCACATTAGGCTCTACTAGAGGCCTTACCTCACATACTGTAAAATGGTCTTGGTCAGTGAGCCAATTGACTCCAGCATCTCCACCTCTACATTATCCCTAACAATAGAAGGAACATTAACATGCTCCACCATGAATTTGGCCAAGGATCTCAGTACCAACTATGGATTACATCATGCAACAGGTCTATCATGTGGAATTTACCTCTACCTAAAAGTATTGTGTGGTACCTCATGGTTATTGCATGGATATTTGGTCAGCATCCACCACCACTCCCAAAATTTATTTTGGTGTCATGGTGGCACCATGGATGAGGGCCTCACGTATAAATGAGACAAAGTTCATTGGCTAAGAATTGATAAATAGGGCACAAATAAATACCTTATTTTTTTGTTTTCACATCTGCATATGAGAAACCACTAGCATAAAATTGTCTCATCTCATGCCTCTTATTCAACAAAAAAATTATTTTCTCGCTCATTTCTCCTACATGAGATATAATTGAATTCAATGATTTGACAATCCCTCTCCTATAAGGGTGGGTTTTGGCATGCTCAGTTAATCTTCCAATTAATTGTTCAATGTCTCTTTTATTGTTTTCAATTTGATTTAGAATATTTTCTTGTGTTCCTTGAGGATGCCTATGAATTGATGGAGGGGTTTTAGGTTGTTCTTGTATAGGAGGCTCTTCATGAGGGGGTGATTATGAATTCTCAATGTTTCGAGGTGGAGATTCATTCCCTGAGAATTAGAACAAATTTTTATTATTAAAAACTATTTCAATCTACATTCTAAATCAAATTTGACATAAATAGAATAAAAATACATACCTCTTCACAATCTTTGACATCTCTGATGTGTTGGCGGCATCCTCATGAAGAATTGTAAGCTAAGAGTGTAAAAAATGGATGATATTTGGCGAGTGCGAGTTGCAGAGCTCAAATCCTCCAAGCCAAGCCATGGGTTGAAGTTAAAATTAGGTTTGAAATGTGTTTTTTGGATTTTAATTTACTTTGACATTTGGTGCATGCCAAATTTGGCACTCGCCGAATTTGGCGTGCACCAAATGCTCAATTTCAACCATGTTTTACAAATTTTTCCAATTTGGCATCAAAATTGTGTCACAAATTGGTGCACGTACCCTAGAGGAGAAAGCAAGTGGGTTGCCTCGGCTTGGTCCTATTTTTAATCTTTTTTGGGTGAATGTGGATTTTCTTGCTTTAATTGAAGTTAACCTTTATGCATTTGGTGTTTTTACTTGGAATAATAGACAAAGTGGAGTGGAAGTGATCTTTGAAAGGTTGGATAGGTTTCTTGTTTCCTTTTTTAGGATGGGTGGTAGGTTGGTTATTAGTTCTAAGATTCTTGATTGGAGGGGTTATGATCATTGGCCAATTAAACTTTTAGTTTCCTATTTTATTGCTCCCAATAATCCTCCCTTTAAGTTTCAACTTATGTGGCTTCAGGAGTCTTCTTTGCATGATCTTATGGCCCAGTGGTGGTGTGATGGCAACCCTGCTTATGGTACAACTATGTACACCTTTGTTAAGAAAATTCAATATGTTAAATTTCACCTTAATATATGGAATAGGATGAGTTTTGGTAACTTTAAGGTTATGAAGAGGAATTCCCAAGCGCATCTTGATGTGATTACTCACCAAATTTAGGATTTTGGTTTCTCGGATGCTTTGGGTCAAGAAGAATCCTAGGATGCAAGAGTAGTGGACGAGTGGGAGCTTCGAGAGGAGATCTTCTAGAAGTTAAAGACTCGGATTCATTGGCTTTAGGAAGGGGATAGGAATACTACTTTCTTCCATCACTCTGTGCAGGATCATCGCAATAGAAGTTGTTTATCCTCTCTGGTCACTATGGATGGGATCCACATTTCTTCTTTGCATGCTTTATCTCATGAGGCTAGATAATTTTATTCTTCTCTTTTTTCTGAGGATTCACCCCTGTAGAAGATGAGGAGAATTTGATCCTTTCTTGCATTCCTTCCTTGATCTCTAAGGAGATGAATGATTTCGTCATCTACCTAATTTCTCCACCTAAATTGGA